>BSBN01002188.1:0-140571 GCA_027924645.1 Cunninghamia lanceolata
TTAAGCATAATATCTACGCAAATGATTAGCATTGATAGGTTCTTTAAGAGGCGTACCTTGTACATTGGCTAGTCTATATGCACCTGACCCAAAGGATTCAATGATGATGTAAGGTCCTAGCTAATTCAGCCTGAACTTCCCTTATTTGCTAGGAGGTGCATTGACATTGCACTAATTTTCATAGAGTACCAAATCGCCAACCTCGAATGAATGATGAATAACATGTTCATTGTACAAGCATTGCACAGACTTTTGATGAGCTCAAGAAGATGTTCAAGAGTGTTTATATGTTGTTCATCGAGCATCTCAAGTTGTTGATACCATAATTCCCTTTGAGTATTTTTGTTGAGGATGCCCTCGAGATAAATTTGCAATGACAGAATTTCTAACTCCAAAGGCATAATCATGTTGATGCCATACACAAGGTTGTACGTGGTAGTACCTGTAGTCGTACGAACCCTTGTTCGATAAGCCCATAATGTGTATGATAACTGAGTATGCTAATCTTTTTGATGTTTGTTAACAATTATTCAAAGAATTTGTCTAATTATTTTGTTAGAAGCTTCCGCTTGTCTGTTTGATTGAGGATAATATGACATAGACAAGCGGTGTTGAATATGATATCTTTTGAGGAATTTCTTCACGTCTTTGTTCTTAAATGAAGCACCATTGTCAGAAACCAAAGTGGAAGGAATACTGAATCGAGAGATTATGTTATCTTGAATGAAATGACATATTACTTCAGTAGTCGTGGATCAAAGGGGAATCACTTCAACCCACTTTGTAAAGTATTTGGTAGCTGTGATGATGAAAGTATGTCCTTGAGAAGAAGGGGGAGAAACTTTTCCAATCAAATCCAAGCCCCACATGAAAAATGGCCAAGGTGAAACCTGAACACGAAGTTCTTGGGCAGGGGCTTGAATGAGATTGTTATGTTGTTGACATTGCGAGCACTTTTTGATGAAGGCAAAGGAATCTCATTCCATGTCTTGCCAATAGTAACCCATACGAAGCAATTTTTGAACAAGAGATCTTCCACCGAAATGTCCTCCACAGGCACCTGAATGTGCCTCCTCTAGGGAAATCCAGATCTCGGAGCCATCAAGGCAACGAAGGAGAGGACCTTTGAGCTTTGTCGATATAGAATGTTTAATAAAATGATGTAGAGCACCACAAGTTTACGTATGCGAACCCGAGCACTTCTGGATGCTAGATCAGAAAGGGTACCATCACGCAAATATTGGAATACATGGGAGTACCATTCTCTTGACTCTACATAATCACAAAGGGCAACATCAAGGATTTTATATATTGAATATTCTTTGAGATTATAGATGATGAGTCGATAATTCCCCGTAGAATCTTCAAGGGAAATAAGGGAAGCAACACTTGCCATTGCATCCGCATGTCAATTGTCTTTTTGTGGAATTGTGTCAATTGTGTAAGATGAGAAATTCTTCAATAAAGATAAGGCCAAATCTTGATACTGAGATAACTTATATTACTTTTCTTGATAAGATCTAGTGACTTGTCTTATGATCAATTGAGAATCACCAAATATTTCAAAATATGTTTGATGTTAAGAGACAAAACGACACGCAAGGCAACAATAAGAGCTTCATACTCTACAATGTTGTTGGTATTGTTACCTTTTTCATGCCTCTTGGTGATGCAGTACAAGCTTGCCCATACACACACAACCTCTCAACATCACAGAGTAAACAAATAAATTGTAAACAAAACCCACATCATGCAAGATAACCTTGTTGCTCACATACACACAAACCCACCAATCTGCACACATGAAACATACACATTAAAATCATAGCTCATCATTCTCACAACATTAGTTTCTTCATCTCAACAGCAAAAGCAAATTACACAAATTTGCAACAAGATTACATAAATGACCTTCATGGCCTCTCACATGCATATTCTCATCCTCACGTCCATTCCTCTCGAATCTGCATCCACCTTCTATATGCCTAAAACAAATTGCTCCAATATGCTCTTTCTCTACGCCTGAGCGTCCTCATTCCTTCTTCAAATTTGCATAAAATCTTCCTCCAAGTTTCCTATTCAAAATGCCATTCCTCTAACTAGTTTTTCCTACAGCAAAATAAATGGCATTCTTGCCCAAAATGGGTGCCTCAAACCTGCACCTACCATCACATTTCCATGCTTCCAAAAACCACCTTTTGACTACCTCATCTAAGACATTTTATATGGCAAACAAGGTGCTGCAATAATCTCTTTTTTCTGCCTCCCAAAGAGGCGTTTAAATTAGCCAAGAATAAATATATTTTATTTGTTTTAAGAGCCTCATAAAAAGGTGTTATCATTCCTTTTTTTTTTAGTGTTGCCTTTTCCCCAAATAAAAATAATATAAAAATGATTATATATACTTCAAATGAGGTGTAACCTTCTTCTCATATGAGGTGCTAAGTAAGTTTTCTTCAAGTTTAATGGGCCTCCATAAAAGGCCGTTAATAATCCCTTAATGTTGTGCTTTCACCTTTTTAATTTTTTTCTGCCTTGACACAGTTTTTTTAAATTTGATTTCTTTTCAAACTTTGGTGCCATTTTTCATTATTTTCAATGCCAACTTGAACGCCTCTCTCCTCATTCTTTTATTTTGCATTTATTACTTCTGTTATGCTGCAGTTGGCGTCCCATAATTGGTCTTCCCAGAGCGGTTCAAGGGAGTTCGTGGCAAAAACTGAAGATTCTCCACCTCTACTAAACTTGTCACTTCAATTTGATTCAAAAGACCAATATAAACTAATTAAAATCCATAAAATATTACCTCATGAAGTTTCACAAACAATTTGAAGGAGAGATTTTATTGTGTGTGACTATGTTAATGTGTCATAGTGCCTAAAAATTGACTTTTACTGTAACTTTTTGCAAGAATCTTATGAAAACTTGCAAAGATGAAGATATCCACGTTATCTAGCTTCTTGCCAAGCCATTTTGTTTCAAACCTCACAGAAGTCAAGTTATTAAAACTTCACCAAATTGCTAGCAGAAATCGCAAAACAGTGAGTTCTTCCAAACTGTCAAAGGTCTGCTCATGAAACCTTCGCCATCAAATCAAGGATGCTTCTAAAAATCTTCCTATAAAATTGTTTGCCAAGAAATCTCATAGATTTTTGGAAACAATTTTTTCCATGAAATTGCCCTGTTATGTGCTGGGAGCAATATTGCGGCAAACTAAAATTTTGAAATTTTGCTCAATCCACCTGTATTGAACTACTAAGAGATGCCATCAAATCCACACACACCAAAAATGTAGAAAGCAAACTATTTTTTTTTTGGTTGATGCGGGATAGCCCATTCGCCCGAATGCTCCTGCATCACTTGGTTAAATAGGTAAGGTTGGAGTTTGATTTTTTAGTGGTTGTTTGTCAATTTTGAGTATATATTCGCCTTGTGTAATACCCTCATAGATTTTAGGTTCCTTGTCATGTTTTGGTCTTGGTCTATCAAGTTTTGAAGAAGTCTTGGAGTCACACTCATTATGATATGAGGTTTTATTTGTGTCCTAGAGAGACATGTTGATATCAAGAGTCATTTGAAAACCTTAGTTTGTCCAAAAAATTCTTATTCTAAGTCCAAAAGAAATATTTTCCATGTATTTATTGCATGAAGCTATGACAAGTTTTCAAAGATCTCTTTCAAGGTCGAAACTAAACCTTAATTCCTCCAAATATGTCATACTTTTCATAGGAGGGAGTTTGCATTAAAAAAATGAAAAAAAAACAATGACGAGGTCTTTGAAGTCTAGGTTTTCTTGCTTTGAGTTCCCTTTAGGGTTTTTCTCCTTGTTTTGTTGAAGTTTAGGGTCAAGGTTTGCTTCCCTTCAACGTTGGTGAAAGCCATTGACTGAGCTAACATGTATCAGGGCGGATGAAGAAAATATTTGCAACTCTACCAGTGGACAGCGAAAAGAATGAATGCAGAGGATACATAGATATAAGAAAGCAATGGTCTAGTCTGCATAAAGCTATAATAAAGATATGCAAGGGAAAACAACATCACAGTGAGAAAAACAATAGCAGACAGTGAGAAAACTCTGTAGACTGTTCTTATAGAACATGAAGCATTGAGTAGGTTTCCAATTTTGAAGAGATTGTAGGTGGTAGGAGTAATACTTCCAGATTATGTAGTAAGTTTGTGTGGTGGTCTTTGCATCTGTCATGGTTAAATCAGAACACCAAGGACCTATATCTATACCATTAGCATCACCTTCCATGTGTATTACATTTTGCAATCTTACCCTTCCAAAAGATTCATCAGTCATTCTCAAGAAGTCTTCAACCCCATATCCAATTGTCTTCCATACCCAAATCACCGTGGAAATGAGAATCAAGAGAAATATTGAATCCAAAAGCCCACTCAAGTCTTGAGAACGAAGAGGGCTCATTGAAGAATGACTGTAGGTACAACTGGTAGACATCAAAAAATAATGGGCAGACATCAGAAAACGATAAGACAGTGAAAAGAGAATGGGTTGGTCAAAAGGTTTTGTAAAACTTATACCTCTGCTTTGATATATCTGCATGTTTTCTTTTGATACAATATTTATCATAGACACCATAGTCAAGCTTGAGAAGGGTCTCTAAAACCTAATATGAGTAGGGTTTGACAGACCTATGCATGATGTAGTTGAATGTATGCATCAGGAGTATGGGACAACCACCATGATATGTAAAGTTTTTGTCAGGGGGTATTGTAGGGTTCTAGAGGTTTTAAATATGTGATACAATGCATACATGAGCAAGTTTGATAGTGAAATAAGGGTTTGTGAAAGGTGATATCCCTAGGTGTCTAAATTCAAACTAGTGATGTCATACCCCATCCTCACTACGTGGAATCATTATCACATTAGCACCTCATAGTTTCAACTATAGATGTCAACAGGCCAACACCATGGTTTAAGAAGAAAACAAGACTTTAAAGGGTCATGTGCAAATAGGCGATATCAAAATAGTTGTCTATCCATGAAGAATACATATTATGAGGTATGTATTTATTTTGGGTGTTTAGAAATGTGAGGAAACTCTGCCAATCTATCTCAGGGCCTATTAAAACAATATGTGCTTTCCAAACCAGCACAAGTATCATAGGGTCTTTGGTGGAGCACATAAACTTTAAACCCTAAGAAACAGGGAAGTATGATGAAGGAGAATGGAAGGTGTATGAGTGAAACTTTCAAGAAGACTTTGAGGGAAGACATAGCTATGTCAATAAGACTTATAAGGCTTACAAATAAAAGTATACAAGAATGGATTAATTTTTGGCCTTAGATCTATATTCTACAAGAAGCAGGCTTAGGTCATTGGGGAGTGAGAAAACTAGTCTTTTTAGATGGGACGGTCATAGAAAATAGAGAGATGGTGTAGCAGATATAAACAACAACATACATGTATAAAGTGCAGTAGAAAAATAGAGGAATAGTCATGTTTTAAGGAGTAGTCACATGTTGAAGGAACATGCACTGTTTAAGCAACAACAAACAACAGAGATAAGGGCAACAAACAGTGAGTAGACCCAGAGACTCTTAGTAACACAATCAAGAGGAAAACATAGTCAAGAGGAAAAAATAGTCAAGAGTTGCAGAAGATCATATAATGACAGTTGGTAAATCATTTAATGAGAGTCAAATACAAGAAAGAATAGCCATGCACCGGGATAGTCAGCCCCACCTTCAAACACTTGTCAAGGGATTATCACATTTTTTTGCAACAAAATTACTTTTCTTAAGGCCATTGATGTCTACTTGAAGATGCGAGGGTTTGAATACATAGTCAAGCATAGGAGAAGTAAGGAGGAATCTTATGATACAATGCCTAGGTCATTTAGGGTTGGTAGAACCATGTCAAGGAAAGTGTGCCAAGACATTATAGAAGCTCTGCTAAATCATCATAAAACCCTATCAGATTTCAAATATTGTACCAAAAGCCTACTAGATAGGAAGAAGACTGTCAAGATTCACATTATTCATAAAAATTCATAGACTTTTATTTGTTCAAATTCATGCAGTGCTGACAGGATTGCAGATGAACATGACTGTCATTTCAAGATAGTAGGAACAGTTTGAAGAAAAAGGAACTTGTAAGGGATCCTGTCACACCTAGAGAGGACTGTTAAAGTGGATATGGCTGGTATAGTACAAAGGTTCAAGGAAGATGTCCAATATGAGAAGCTAGTGTTTTGAGCCAAGAGAGACAAGGATTTTAAGGTCTACATAATTATTTAGGGCTAGTAACTAGTTATAAATCATGATGTCTACCTCATAGGCACTTGTATCATCAAAAATGTTGAAAGAAAACTGTCCTAGTAGAGGTTTTTAAAGAGACTTAGTAGGTAGTTTCCTCACAGATGGTTGTGTGAACTTATGTCAAAGTGTTGTCCTATTCAAAATTGCTTCATTAGTCATAAAGGACTATGGTGAAGTCTTTTTTAATACACTTTTTAGAATAAGTTTAGGTTATCTAAAAAAGAGGTCTCATTTAGACTAAAACAGTGGGGATTTAGTCCAAGATTTAGTGTCGATAGGTTAGACTGTCCAAACAAAAACCTCTGATAAAAGGGAATTAAGGGCCTACACAATGGTTGTTCTCCTCTTAGTTAACCCTATATTTATAAGACAGAGTAATGTGAGATAGAGGACCTATATAGAGAGCATACTACATGATAGTAATTAAGAGACAAAGCATCAACGAAACCTTGAAGGTATAGTGAGTTCAAGAATCATTACAAGCCTTGGAGGTACATATAGAGTTCAGAGGGAACCATGTAGCGGTTTTATGACAACAAGACGGTCAACAACAAAAGGAGATTGTTCTTAATTGAGAGACAAAGGCTATATCCAATAGGACAGTGGCATGTAGATAGAGAACAGAGCAGATACAATAGTCATATAAAGAGAACAGTGTAGATGTGGGACAACATGCCTGAGTTCAATGCTTTCTTCAAGTGAAACAAGGTCAAACTTCATACTATTTAACCTTCAAGGGAGCATCAAAAGAAGAATAATAGAATGGAGATATGACAGTCACCAATAAAGTTACACAATGGTATGCAGAGACAAGTTCATGCCATTATCAAGGACAACAAACATTTTGAAGCATGCAAAGATAGAAAAGAATAGAGGTAACAGACATTCAAATAGCAGTCGTGATGTAGTTTTGAAGTCCTAAAAGAGTCAAACTCATCTCCCACAACCCCAAGGAGTCCAAATATTTCTCAAACTCATTGAAAACATGTCCTATCCTTGTGCATATGGAGTTGGAAGAAGTTATGAGCAGTTAAAGTAGTTATAACAACATTATGAGCAGTTTTGACCACTTTGCAAGCACCTAGGAGAAACAAGACAACTATTGGAGCCCTTTAAGGAGCAATTCCAATTTCTTAGGATGCACATCCAACCACCTCCACTTTTCATGCCTAGTGGAGCTTTTCAAGGAGACAAACCAGCTAGGTGTCCACACAGTAGAAACAAGAAGGTTTGACCAAACCTCTTCAAGGACAAGTGTCCTTTCTCATTCCAAGCATGTCCTTTTTCTCCAACTATTGGAGTTCAAAAGAGGAAGCCTAAGGTTATTTTTAGAGGTTCTTACTAGTTTAAGAGGGAGTTCTTTTGAGTTTCAGACTAATATTGTAACGTTTTAAGTTCTTTCTAGTCTAAAGTCATGATTGTAACTCAAGAATATCAATGTAATCTCATAATTTTAAGAAAATCATACAGTTTTCAGACTTGTACAACAATTGTAAGTACCTTTTGAGCAATAAAAACAATCATTTTCCTTCTCAATATCTATATTTTTGTGTGTTGATCAAATGATTGATATGGTTATGTGATTTATTGTTCAAATCCCTGATTTCATGTCTCATTGGAAGCACCTTTATAGAGAAAACACGTAGATGTGAGTCATGTAACTTATGTTGTATGTCAAAATAGTCTCCAAAGTTGTGAAAACAAAACCTTTTCCTTCAAAAAGACTGTTGTAGCACAAGACTTTTTTATGAAATACTTATGAATTGTGTGTCAAAGCTAAGTTGTGAGTAGTTTAGACTTGTTTTCAAACTCATATGTACACAAACCAGCAAGTACAAGTTACCAACATCCGGTGCATCACCTTTTTCTCAGTTTTAACTCAGTTATGTCACTTTCCCCAGCAAGCAGTAGTAGAGTAGGTTAGTCTTACGTGATCCATCAAGGGAACCAACCCTATCTGAAGGTTGATCTCAACTTTTTTTGAGCCCACACTCAGTGAGATCATCCCATGTTTCACAAGGTAGTTGAGTTTTACTCAAACTCAACAAGGCACATATTTTAGTGGTAACAAGTACATAGAAAATTGAGATGGTAAGATAGAGGAATTAGAGATTACCTAAAGAAGGTACTAGTATAACACCAGCATTGAAGCCAATTCAACATCTAGACCCATCGAAGAATAATTTTTACTTATCATCATCATCTAAAGAAAGGATTTGATCATCAATGAAAGATTTTTGATTTGCAATAGTGAATGGTGAAGGAGCTTCCACTAAGTGGTCGGTCAATGCTTGCCCTTTAATTACCTTTTGAGATACAAATTTAAGGTCAAATTCCGTTAACAACATAAGCCACTTTGCTAAGCAACCTGAAAGATCTATTTTAGCAAATACATGCTTTAAAGGATTGAATTTTACAATTACATTAATTTCAACATTTAAGAGATAATGTCTCAATTTTTGTGTTGCAAAAATGAGAGCTAGGCATTGTCGTTCAGTGTATCATATTTCATAATCAAGCAAAGTTTGGTTGATGTAATACACATCGTGTTCTTTTCCATCATCATCATCATGTTGTGCTAACAAAGCTGCGAGAGCATTAGGGGATGCCGATGTGTAAAAATGAAGGGTCGTCCAGAGACGACTGGTTGTAATATAGGTGGATTGGCAATATATCTTTTGAGATCATCAAAAGCTTTCTGACAATCACTATCGCGTTTAAAGGTAGATTCTTTCTTAAGTAGTTGTGTGAAAGGAAGAGTCTGATCTGCAAGTTGTGAAACAAATCAATGAATAGCCTGAATCTTCTCTTGCAAACTACAGAGTTGTGAAATATTTTTAGGAGATGGCATGTTAATAATGGCATCAATCTTCTTTGTATCTACTTCAATACTACGATGCGAAACAATGAATCCCAATAAATTGCCACTATCAACGCCAAAGATGCATTTTTAAGGATTCAAACACATGTTATATTTACTTATACGTTCAAAGATTTGATGGAGAATTTTGACGTTATCCTAGCGCAAAATAGATTTGGCCAGAATATCATCGACATAATCCTCTAAGATGTTATGCATGAAATCATGAAAGGTAAGTGTCATAGCCTGTTGGCAAGTCGTACCAACATTCTTTAATCCAAAATGCATGGCAACCCAACAAAATGTTCTCCAAGGAGTTATAAAAGTTGTTTTATATTGATCTTGAGGATTGATGAATATTTGATTATAACCAGAGAAACCATCCATGAAGGAAAGTAATGCATGGCTAGCAATAGAATTGATAATCATATCAATATTAGGAAGAGGAAAGTCATCCTTCAAAGATGCTTTATTCAAATCTTGAAAATCATTACACATTCAAATACGGTTGTTAGATTTAGAGACAACCACAATATTCGAGATCCAAGGTGAGTAGTCAATAGGACGGATAAAGTATGCTTGTAAAAGCTTCTCTATTTCAACTTCGACCAACATTTCAACCTTAGGATTAATCTTACGTATCTTTTGTTTAACTGGTTTAGCATCAGTATGGATGACAATATTATGTGTTACCACCTGAGGATCGATGTCGGGAATATCAGAGTATGTCCAAGCAAAGAGATCAAAATATTCATGTAAGAGAGATGTGATTTCTTGTTTTTCTTCTGTATCTAGACAATTTCCAATAGGGATGACTTTTTTCAGGATCGTCCTTATCCATCAAAACATCGACAGTTTTCCCATTAATGAGAGTACTACGGTCTTGAATGTCAGGAGGATGAAGGGATTCTATAGGTGACTCATGAGATGCCAAGGTATCATCATATAAACAAGCATCCTTCCCAAAGTATGCTTCCACATTTAAACAATAAGGAAGTCCATGATCATGATGGTAATGAGGCAAGTGATCATAAGCTCATAAGAAATTAGCCAAAGCTTCATCTGTTGAAAAAGTGTCCAAAGGAATATCTTGAACATCAAAATTTGTATCAATCAATTCCAGATATACCCACTTAAGTGTTGATGATGAAATTGTGATGACATTAAAATTAGGATGACGAACAGCTTTTGTAGGCTCTAAAGGATGATATCCAAGTCCAAACAAAGAGTAATGTGCATTAGCCTCCAAAGGGACTTTAATACCTTGCTCCTTTATACCACAACCATTACCGTTGTATCCACATTGAGAGAGGATTTGAAAACCTCGACCATAAATAGATGTCATTTCCAAAGAGGAAGGAGGCAAACCATAGGTCTCATATTCAGTAGTATAAGAATAAGTGTTATCATCATTATTTTTCAAAGAAATTTTAGGTGACGTAGGAGTAGAAATTGAAGCCACCTTAGAACTTTTCAGCTTTGACAGCGAGACTTTATACTCCCCTACAAAGGTGGGTGTAAAGTCTAACGAACCCCAATCATCGCCAAAGAGTGTATTCGAAGGTGAGTCAAATTCCTCTACAATAAACTCCTTAGGAGAGTAAGAAGAATTGATTTTATAAAGAGGATAAGTGAGTGAAAAGGGCTTAAAATATTGATAATTTTTAGCCTCAATTTGTAAACAACTTTCTAGAATTGGATCGGCTTTAATTGTATGGAGCTGATTGTTGTGAACAAACTTTATTGATCGATGAAGGGTATACAGGACCACCCCTATGGCATGAATCCAATGTCTACCAAGAAGAAGATTATATGAAAGAGAATTAGACATGACATGGATAAGGGTAGGCAATGTCACGGAACCAACCTTGAGAGGTAAGGTGATAATACCCAATGATTGTCTACCAACATTATCAAAGCCACAAATGTTGATTTTATCTGGTTTAGTGAGAGAGGTATCATCATTGATTTTATGTAATAAGTCTATGCCACAGACATTAAGACATGATCCGCCATTAATAATGATACGTCTAACTCTCATATTATGAATGAAGACGAATATCATAAGAGGCTTATTTTGGTTTTAAATTTCTATGGGAGGTAATTCATGTGGTTGAAATACAATATCTGATTTAGTCACATGCATACAATCTAACAGAGCTGCTACATCATTCAGTTGAACAACAGGTGGAACAATCACCTTTTGTAAAGATTATTGTAGCATTATGTGGTATGTAGGTGATGTTTGTATCAACTCCCATAGAGATATCTTTGCTGGAGTAGCTCGAAGCTACTCAATAAGATCATAATCTCTACCAATATGAGTAGGAAGACAAGGTACTTGAGGAAGAATAGACCTTGAGAAGGTGGAAGAGAAGCAGGAACAAATTGTATTTGTTTCTTTTGTTTGTTGTTTATAGTGTTGTATGCGTGAGCAACTTCATGATGAATGGGTTGCTGCAACACATTTTGATTGAATGGATTATTTTTAGTGGTTTGTTTTCCATAATTGAAGATATAACTCAGAGGTCTAGGTGTTTTTAGATAACCTCCTATTATGATAGATGATTGAGGAACATTATTTTGAAGATGCACAAAAATTTTAGGCTTCTCAAGTTCTTTTGGGGAACCAAAAACATAAATTGTATTGATGATTCTTTAAAATAGGGATGGTTTAGGATTCGTAGAGGATGATTTTGTCAAGATGAAGTCATCCAAGGCTTCATCTAACATATCAAAATCATCACTACTAAATGGCTCATCAAATGCATTAAAATCTTGAATAAAGTAATCCAACATAATTGCATACCCTACTCTTCCAAACTTTATAATAATAAAGTAAAGAATAAGGAATGAAATGAAGTATATTTATGCACAATATGAAATGTATCAAACCATGAACAATAATTTTTTAACTATATTTTCCAATAAATAGCTAAAACATGCTCAACATTTATCAATTTTCAAGCTAGAATTACCATAAAATAAAATTTTAGGCAACCCTAATCAATATATATATGAATGAAAGCAGGGTGTATAATTAAAGAATGTATATCAAACTTAGTTGTAATCATATCTAAACATCAGATCAGAAATCTAAATTTCATTACAATGATCTAATTTCACGAAGTGTAAACACTATCAAAAGCATGGGCTATTTTCCATCAAAACACATGCTAACTTTTCCAATTTCAAATGTCAAAAATGCAAAGCATGTACTAAAGACAAAGTATGATTAGGTACAACAAATAAATGCACTTTTAATCAACCTAACAATATTAACAAGATCTTAAACAACAAACTAATCTTCAAACCCTAGGTTTTTAGACTAGCTATGCTTTTATGAAATGCAAGGATTTTATAACCCTAATGATGAATTTGAATGCAAAATTTACTAAATGTAATCAAATAAATGATGAATGCAACTAATTTAAATCAGACCTATAATGGAAAGGAATCTTTTTCATAAATGAAGAGGGATGCAAGAGTGTAAGAAGAGTCAGGTTCACCATTTAATGTTGTGTAGAAAAGAGTGATCTAGCCTTAGGAATTAAACTAGGTCAAAAATTGTTGGCAAGAGACACTGCTATGATGAATGACTAAATGTTTGTCATTGATGGCAACAAGGCAAAGGGTTTCTACTGGCATGACAAAGAGACTTTACTTGGGAAGAATAAATGACTAAGTATTGGTAGTATACATTGTACAAAGTAAGTGACAGTGTTTGTGATGGTTTGCCTCCGCAGTTAAAGACATTTGTATGCAGTTCAGGTATGTTGTTCATAACTACCTAGTGATCACATGTTCCAGTGTTCAAGTCCTGACTTCCTCTAGAAGTCATATGGTAAAATATCTAAGTCCGGGTGAACAGAGTTAAGACAAAAATAGTGCATAGTACCTGAGCAAAAGGGTATGCATTCCTCCGCTGTAGCATACCTTGTCTTGTAGTTCTAAGGTAGAAAAGATACATATCATGACTACCTAAATCCAGAGTTATAGCTTCTGAAGTTCCTTTGAACATATTCTACAAGTTGCTCTTTATCGGCTTCCAGTTTGACAGTATTTCACTATGACAGAGCAACAATTCCAAGATCCCTATTTTGCTATGAAGGACTATTATGTTATGTGGTTCTGAAGGTATGTTAAGAGGTACATAATGAATGTTGTCTATGAGTTTCAGAGACTCATATGGTCTGCAGTAGAATTTTTGATGTGACAATTGAACTGGTCAAGTATGCTCTTAAGGGACAAGCTAACAGACATGTTAGATCTATATGCGGAGAAGATATATTGTTGAATAATCAATCTAAGTGGTTGAATAATTAGTGCCAACCTATATGAATACTATTGTATGTTTGTTTGGGTCCGCATTACTGTTTGTGCACAAGATCAAGCTGACAAGGTATAACACTTGCATACACATTTCTTATTTTGCTTGCCGACCTGATTGTAATATAATTCATATTGCGGATATATATACTTGGTAGATTTTGGTATTGGTTGTAGTGGTGATGTTGTTATGTGAATTCAATGATTGTGTGACCTAAGGAAGTTATGCAATTAGTGAAAGGACAATAAAGGCAAAAGGACAAAAGTATATGTGAAGTAGAGCAGAATAGCAGGGCAAACAGTATGAAGTCATCTGAATCTATATACTGAGCAAATTTCCACTACACCACAGCATTTTGTAGATGCACCTATAGTAGTCTTTTCCTGGCAGTGAGCCCCTTCTTTCTATTCTCTTCTCTTCTATTTGGCAGCGAGCCTATTGTAGCGAGCACTTCTTTGGATAGTGAGCCCTAAGGTAGTGAGCCTTCATTTAATTTGGTATTGCTATCTTAATATATTGTGAGCTAACACTCGCCGTGGTTTTTCCCTTTTTGGGTTTTCCACGTAAAATCCTAGTGGCTATGTGTTATGAATTTGTGGCTACTCTTCTTGTGTTTACTTTGCTTTCATGTTATTGAATTTGGTAAATGGATTAATGAATGTGTAAATGAAAAGGTTTTCATAATACTGATTCACCCCCCCCCCCTCTCAGTATTCTTTTCATTTAATAATTGGTATTAGACCAAGTTTCCTTGGAAGAGGTTTAACAGCTTAAGGAGGATCTGGGATAGTGCACTCATGGCAGCAAGAAGATTTGGAAATTGCTCATATGAGAGCAATGATGAACTAAAAGCAACTCTTATTGATCTTGAAAGATGTGAAGCAGAAATCAGGGATCTGAAGGCTAATGTTCAAGAAGCTGATGAATGCATCCTAAAGCTAAGGGATCAAGTCAAGAAGTTTAAAGAGAAAAGCAAGGAGCTAAGTGATCAATTGAATGATGCACATGAAACCTTAAACAACTTAACATTGGAAGTTGAAGAGGAAGAGGAGATTGAAAGGCATCTAAATCAAGTTGTAAAAGATAAGTCTGAGGAATGTGAAAAATTGGCTAAGATGTTTTACTTCTAAAATATGATCTCGAAGTAGCAAATAGCTATAAAGAAAAATTCAAAATAAGCTCTGCAAAGCTTGAGGAATTGATTGAAAATAAAAAAAGTTCAGATGACAAGAAGGGCTTGGGATTTGAAAAAGGAGAAAGTTCTAAATCAAGTCAAGAAAACATCGAGATGAAGAAAAACAAAGGCAATTAGTTCTGGAATCAAAGAAGAAGACCTAGAAGACCTCCGGTCAGACAACCAAATGCTCAAAGGTACCCATCTTTCAATGGCCATTGTTTTAACTACAATAAGTTTAGTCATAAGGCTACTTAGTGTAGGAGTAGAATGTATCATAATACTCCATCATTCTCTTATCAATGTTTCAATTGTAAGAAAATTGGTCATAAATCAAATGAATGCAAAAGCCTGGTAAGGAATGGTTTTAACAATACAAGAAATACTCAGTCTTTCAATGGAAAGTGCTTTGCATGCAATAGATTTGGGCATATGGATAACCAATGCAGAACAAGAATGAATCCAAGGAATCGGGGATAGAGGAATGTGGTATGCTACAATTGTAATAAGTTCAGACATGTAAGATTCTGCAGAAAAGAGGAAAATAGAATAGAAAGAAGATAAAGGCAAGAACAAGATTGATCCAATGGAAATCAAGAAGGAAATGAGCAAGGTCTATATTAAGAAAGATGTTAATGAGGTTAGGGATGGATCCGCAATAGCCTCTGGTGCAGACACTTCCTTTGGGAAGTAAATTGGGAGCTCTAGCTCAGGGGGAGTTGTATTGAAAATCTAAATCCCCTAGCTAGATAATCAAGTGCTGAGATCTGTCACAAAGTTATGATGAAAAGATTCATATGATAGATCTTTTGAAAGTAATTTTAGAAGAAAAGAATTAAATGCGAAACATTACAGAGTGATCTAGATTGGCTGAGCTTAACAAATAAGTGTTTGACAGCTTTTTGAAGGACTGCATTTATGGTGATTAGTTCAAGACAAATAAAGGGTTAAAAAGGAGTTCATTCGACATATAATTCACTTTGCACTCAAGCTATCAAGTTGAAAAAGAATCCTAAGTGACATCAAAGATTTCTAGAGATTCAGAACAAGCAATTTCACAAGAAGGAAATCCTAATTCGGCAAAAGAGGTATTTACAGCTTGAAAACCCTACTATGAAGCTTGAATTATTTCAGGAAAATGTTTACTCCTTAAGTAATCGAAATAACAGAAAAGCCTCGCCCCAAGTTCAAGAAACACTTCTTCAAATCACTAAAAAATGATCATGTAGGGGCATTCTCAATTACTCCACATGGAGTTATGCATATGGAAAATGTTAGGGCATATATTCATACCAATCTAGAGGAATATGATCACATGAATCTAGGAAAACTGTACTTGGATGAACTAACTACTGTTGATATTGTGTTGAAAGATGAATATAAAGTTCTAGGAGAAAATAAATTAGACACCTGGTTGGATTTTCCCGCGATCCTGAATGATACATGGGTTAAGTTTATTCTAAGCAGGATTCATGATGAGTTTCTATGGCTTGATGAACCATATATGATAACTAACGAAGCTATCAAAGTTGTAACTGGTATGAGTTCCTCCAGGAAGGTTCCAGGTTTAAAGAAAATGAAGAACAATGTGGTAATGCAGCCATCATAAGCCAAATTTCATAAGAAAGCCCTCACGGTAAATGATATTAAGGATCCAGCCGTCAGATTTGCATCAATGATTATTGGATACAAAATATACTTTTCCAACAGGGAAAATTTTGTGTCTGCACCTACCATATACACAGCATATGACATGATAAAAAATAATACAAATTATGACCTATGTGAATTGCTCCAGAGTGAACTAATGGAGAACTTGAAAAGAACAAAAGAGACTAATCATTCTTTCAAATATGGAACATTGATTACTTGTCTACTCTCCTACTTCCTGAGAGAGTTACCCAGTTTGGGAAATATTGTCTAGCTCGATCACACAACAGTAGCCACTCAAATAAGAAATCGCTTGCAGAGTTTGGGAAATGCAGAGAAGCAGAATGAAATCTTATGGGGATACTTCAAGAACTTTTAAAAGAAAATGTTATGTAGAGTCCGGATACTTGAAATATAGTAATGAAGTATGAAAAGGACATTGTATTCATGATAGACAAAGACAAATGCTTCATGGAAGATGTGGAGCCAAGATCTGTATGGGTCCCTGCATTAGGGTATGAAGTTGCAAAAGATGTTTTGACCAAATTAGTTGATGTACTACTAAGCAAACTGAAAGATCTCAAAGAAGATAGATTTGGGACATTCACAGAATTATCCTCCAGAATGTCTATGGAACATGAGAAATCAGAGAAAACATTAGATGAACAAATAATTAAGGCAAAAACTAAAGCAGGAGGATCAAAGTCCATAAGTGCTCCAGTAGAATGGACATCAAACACTCTAGAAAGGAAAGATGAGAGATATGAAATGGAAAAACCAGCATCTAGCCCCAGAAAAAGAACAAGGACCTTATCCATTGCAGAGGCCACAACTGAAGTAGAGAAAGAAAAGGTATCAGAAGAGAAGAAAAGAAAGAAAGTTACACTCAGTGAAGAACAAGTGGCAAGAGACACTGCTGCAAATCAAGTTCTGATTGACTATGCTAGAAATTTTTTGGAAGAGCAACAAAAAACACAGATCTTAGATTTACTTGAGTTTCTACAAGGACCAATAAATTTGGATTCTATGTCTCCTGTGCAAAAATTCAAACTGGCATCAATTGTGCAAGCTAAGGCTCAAAAAGAAATGTTGAAAACACATATACATGACAGTGAACTCATTGAAGAAGCATTCGATATTCTGGAGAAGATGATGCCCTCATACTAGAAAGATACATCAGTGTCATCAACTGATCAACTCAAAGGTCTAATAAATTCTGTAAGTACTCATTTTGAATCCTTTGAAAAGTCTGTTGACATTAAGGTTAGAAAGGAATTTGAAGATAAAAGACTAGCAGAGTTAAAAACCAAGTTAGACAGTGACAAAATTTTGTTAGAAAGTAGCATAAAGAGTATAGAGAATGCAATCAAGAAAGCCTATGATATATACAAAATTTGTTTGTCATTGCCTAAGACCACTAAGGAAATAGAAGATAAAGTCAATAGCATGGAGCTTCAACTAGTAAATATTTCCAAGACCTTTGATCCAGCAGTTGACTCTATCAGTAGCATGGAAATACAAGTTGTAAACATTCAAAACAACATAAGCAATCTGCTCAATAGACAGGAAGAAATGAAAAATATAATGTGCCAGCTGAGAGGAATGATATGCCCAAAAATTGAGCTCATGATAAGTTTAGCTACAGAAGCCTCAAAGGTTCAGAAATTAACTGATATGCCTACCAATGTACAGAAGGCGAAAGATCTAGTATTTCAAGTAAATGAAAATATTCAAATTTTGAATAGTGTTAAGAACAAGTGGGTTGGAGAATTAACACAACTAAATATTGTGTACAATGATATCCTTTCACATGTAACTAACTAAGTTGATTGTATCTCTACATATGTGGCAAAATATGACAGTTTTTGCAGTTTTGTTGTCTTAACAGAATTTTGACTCTTGTACATACACCTTTGCCACTGATGTCAAAGGGGGAGAAGAAAACCTATGAAAAATGGGCAAACACCTAAGGGGGAGAAGAAAAATAGAGTGTATATAGTAAGGGGAGCAGATAAGTATTTTTCACTAAGTGTTGCCATCGATGCCAAAGGGGGAGATTGTTAGCAAGATACACTACTATGATGAATGACTGAATGTTGTCATTGATGGCAACAAGGCAAAGGGTTTCTACCAGCATGGCAAAGAGACTTTACTCCAGAAGAATAAATGACTAAGTATGGGTAGTATACATTGTACAAAGTAAGTGACAATGTTTGTGATGGTATGCCTCTGCAGTTAAAGACATTTGTATGTAGTTCAGGTATGTTTTTCATAACTACCTAGTGATCACATGTTCCAGTGTTCAAGTCTTGACTTCCTCCAGAAGTCATATGGTAAAATATCTAAGTCCAGGTGAACAAAGTTAAGACAGGAACAGTGTACAGTACCTGAGCAAAAAGGTCTGCATTCCTCTGTTGTAGCATACCTTGTCTTGTGGTTCTGAGGAAGAAAAGATACATATCATGACTACCTAAATCCAAAGTTATAGCTTCTAAAGTTCCTTTGATCACATTCTACAAGTTGCTCTTTATCGGCTTCTAGTTTGACAGTATTTCATTGTGACATAGCAACAGTTCCAAGATCCGCATTTTTTTATGAAGGACTATTACGTTTTGCGGTTCTAAAGGTATATTAAGAGGTCCATAATGAATGTTGTCTATGAGTTTCAGAGTCTCATATGGTCTGCAGTAGAAGTTTTGATGTGACAGTTGAACTGGTCAAGTGTGCTCTTAAGGGACAAGCTGACAGACATGTTAGATCTATATGTGGAGAAGATATATTGTTTGAATAATCAATCTAAGTGATTGAATGATTGATGCTGACCTATATGAAGACTATTGTATGTTTGTTTGGATCTGCATTACTGTTTGTGCACAAGATCAAGCCAACAGGGTATAACACTTGCATACACATTTCTTATTTTGCTTGCCGACCTGATTGTAAGATAATTCATGTTGCAGATATATATACTCGGTAGATTTCAGTATTGGTTGTGGTGGTGATGTTGTTGTTGTACAAATTCAATGATTGTGTGACCTAAGGAAGTTCTGCAAGTAGTGAAAGGATAGTAAAGGCAAAAGGACAGAAGTATATGTGAAGTAGAGCAGAATAGTAGGGCAGACAATATGAAGTCATTTGAATCTATATACTAAGGAAATTGGCAATGCACCACAGCATTTTGTAGATGCATCCTGTAGCAGTCTTTTCTTGGCAGTGAACCTATTGTAGTGAGCACTTCTTTGGACAATGAGCCTTCATGTAATTCAGTATTGCTATCTCAATATATTGTGAGCTAACACTCACCGTGGTTTTTCCCTTTTTGGGTTTTCCACATAAAATCCTGGTGTCTATGTGTTATGAATTTGTGGCTGCTTTTCTTGTGTTTACTTTGCTTTCATATTATTGAATTTGGTAAATGGATTAATGAATGTGTAAATGAAAGGTTTTCAGAATACTGATTCACCCCCCCCTCTCAGTATTCTTTGCATTCAACAAAACCCTCTTCTACAAACATTGAGAGAAAAACTAAGCTTGGCTTCTACCCTTGAGGGAGATCCAAACTACAGGGGTTCTACCTCTTTGTTGTATAGATGAGTGTTAGACCAAATTCAACCAATCTAGTTAGGGCACAAGATTAAACCCTAGTTGATAAAGATTAAGCTATAGAAGACTGCTAAAAGCAAAATCTAAGAAATTAATCGAATAGTAGAGGTAAGGAAATAGTTCATAACCTAGATTTGGTGACCAAAATGCATGGGACCAGGGTGCTTGGACACCCTAGACCTCTTTTAGGGTTTACAAAAACTGTCACTTTTGTCAGGTCTGCACTTGTAACATCTTCCGTCTCTCAGATTGGTATCTCTCGAAACTTGTTCATCTACTTTGCACACAAGAAAGAAGATGAAAATGTTTGTGGCTATATAGGAGCTTGCCTCAATCAAGCCCCCATTTCAGTATTCCTACCTCATGGATAGCCAAGATTAAATCTAGATGTCATGTGTGCTCAGAAATCCTAAGTGTGAGCAGTAACATGTAAGATCTAATCAAATAATAAAAAACCCTAGTCCTATATGACTTAAGCAAATAGGAAAGGATATCTCATCCAAGGAAACTCACAACTTCACCTCAAGGACGAAGATTCATGGAAGTTTTGCAGAATAAGAAGGTGATGCAATCATACCCTTGGTAGGTACTCAAGCAAAACTTAAGTTGGTGGTTCCAACCCTTCTCCCAATCATGCAAAGTGCTTCAACCTAGGAGCCAATGAGATATACTCAAGATCTCATCTCCTAGCCTTCATACAAATCCCTTTGAGAGTAAAGTAGAACTCTACTTGAACAAAAACTTGCAATAACACAATAACATAGAGAGTAAATAGCGATAGAGATCTTTTCCACATTCAAAATCAATCTTGTCACCTTGTTTTAAAATAAGGTAAGTCACTTTTATACAAGGCTATAGAAAAATAGTAATTAGGATTAAAATGCTGACATAACATGCCAAAAAGTAAATTTGAATATAGGTTTGGCCTAAACAACATCAAAGCTGATTTGTCACTTTAAATTGCATCTTGAAACATGGGAGGGACCAGGGCACTTGGGCGCCCTAGGCCTGGGGGCAATTTAAGGCTTGAGTCCACTCTTAATGCGGGGATAACTCCTAATCTTGATTTATTTCTTGGGGTCATGATGAAACTTTAACCGGAATCACAACATTCTCTATAAACGGGGCTAAAAGAAGATTTTAAGGTGGACCTAAAAATGGACTAGGCTTGGGATCACTAAAGGGAGGAGCTAAACATAATGAAATTGTGCCTACACATGAGTGTACACAATTTACGACGTAACAAATACATACAAAATTCAAATAATTATTTTTAAAAGTGCTTGCCACTCTCTCCTAGCAAAGTTCTATTTAGGGGATGCCAAGATGATCAACAACAATCAGAGTTTTGGAATTAGGTAAGTCTATGTATTGTAGATTTTCTAAGACAAGATGCAAGGTAACATTTTGTGAAGATAATTACCCATTGTACTAAGGATGTTACAACAGAAGCAAACTAAAAGTTCTATAGTAGATCTAGTTACATGAATGTAAGAGAGAAAAATATATGATCGTAAGCGTCCATGTGTTTTCTATAAGGTGGATTAAGGCATCTATTTCTTCCATAATCAACATCCTACTAAATGTTGTAAGGAATTTTTACCTCAACTCCACCAACAATATTCAATCTATCAATCTCACCACCAGTTGCCATTATATGTTCCCTCCTATAGGAACATGTATAGAAGTTAGACTATTATAATGGAAAGAAATACTCAACAAGTTGGCTATTCTAATTAGTTCTTAAACTGCCTATATTTAGAAACATTCATTACATCAAATGATAACAATAACAAGCTACAAAAGGTCCACAAGGCATGGATTGAAACTGACAATGACATTAGTACTAGAAAGGAAGAGGAGCTAACAAATCAATTAGGGGACTTTCACCCCAATGTCATGCGTTATAGAATAGATAAATAGCTTACCAAAATCAACTACTAAAAAGAAGACAAATATGCATAATCAAACACTCACTGAAATACAAAATCTCAAAAGTGGGCAAGTTCATAACTATTTCTACATTATAAAAAGAATCTTACTATTCAAGATTGACCTTGAGCCTATGATCAACAATCAAAAGAGAAACCAACCCTCCAATCAATTCAATAATGTAACGAGAATCTCCAATGAATCCAATAGTGATTGTCTAACAATCTACTATAACTAAAGTAATTATAGCTCTTGATATTTGTCCTATCAAAAAGAAATATATTATCATAAGATTGATTAGATGTGGAATTACTAAAACTTAAATCCAGATACAACAACATAATACAAATTTCAATGTCCATGTCAAATTCCATAGATTTGTATACCTGTAACCTAAAATTCTTTATCTATTTTGATAAGTGACTGTAGCCCTTGATAATGCTACCAACTAGTCATCCCTACGCAGACTTGCTCGAATGACACTCACAATATCCTTCAATAAATTTTCCTTCTATTATACAACTGCAACCAATCCATTATGGCCATAAAAAATCTAAAATAGCATGCCACCAAACAAGTGCCAAATTATTCTATTTCATGACCTATCTAAAGCAAACCAAACACATTTAAAAGAAAGAGGTGAAAAAGCTTATCCTAATTCATTTTATATAAATTATAAAGAATTTATCAAACCTAATTCCAAGTGTTTGTCGGCTTGAAGAACCATGTAGTTAACACTAAATTTAGTTAACATAAATCATTTGAGATTGACCTTAACATTTGTAATGGTGCAAAAAACATAACTGGATTTAAAGACCATAAACATCAATAATATAACATGCCAAAGTAAAAATATACCAGGATGATTTGATTTTGAATCTTGTAGTCTTCTACAAATATTTTTAGCTTTGGATGTTTAAATAAAAAAATTGGCCAAACACATTGAAACATTAGATGAGATTATGATAGTTTTCTTTGAAAATTAATAAAAATGTGTAATAAAATATTTACCTCCACCGCATTCAAATTTTAGTATGTAGGGAAGCAGACAAATCCATGCAACAAAAAAAATGTGCTATGAAAACTAAAAGATTTAACACTAGCTTTGAATTAAAATTGCCATGATTGTTGGCTCTTAATCCTTTCCTTTGAGTCCAATAGCCATGTGGCTGATGTGGTAGGTGCATAAGTTAAAAAACATTTGTGTGTTGTGTAACATTTTTAATATTTTTTTAGTTCATTTTAGGTTTTTATGCTACAACATTATTTTTTTTACCAATATGAAACTAGCTTATTATAGTATGCCCATTCATTATTGTTGGGACCTAATCCAACATGTGCAAATTTATTTAAATTTTATGATTCTCTATTACTTTGGCCTAGCCTAGCCCATCATTGATTCCTGATCTAAGAAGCCCTTAATGGGACCCCTTGGTCAAAAATGTTCTTGGTGTCATGCTTTGCCTCCCCTTATACTTCAGTTATGTGCCCAAGTTGTAAAAATCCAAAAATTTCTAAGTATAAGGGTGTATGTGCTTGTTTCTGGACTTTTTTTGGGTTTTCAAGTTTCCTCATGCTAACATGCTTTCCATTCATTTCCCAGTTCCCCACACTTATGTTTTTCCTACTTCCCACTTTCCTTCTTACTTGTTGGAACCATAATTGTAGACTTATCCCTACCATCATGCCTAAAAGGTATGCAATACTTGATAAGTCCAATCCCTAGTCCCTGATGGGTTACCCTTTTCCTTTGCCCCTTTCCTTCACACCATCGATAGTGGGTATCCTCCTTTCCTGATCCCTACTCCCCTTCATTCTTTCTCATGGTGGAAAATTAGATTTTCTCCTAACACCTTCCCTCTTCCATAGTGGTACTAGGTACGTCACTTTTCTAACTTTCATTCTTCCTCATGCCCCTTCCTTCGGACCTTCAAGATTCTTAATGCTCTCATCCCCCAAGTGCACATTTTTCATGTGGCATCTTAAAGACTCGATTCTTAACTCCTAATCCTCTTTGGCATCTATGCACACACTTTCCTAAGATCCCAAACATCGGGCATTCGAGGTGTTTTTAACCTCTATACAATATTCAAGCATGAGTTTTTTCCAAAACCTTGGCATTCATGTGCATTGTTTCACCTACCTATCATGTTGCTCCAAGGATGCCATTAATGACTAGAATTGAATGCAATGGACATTTACACACCCTGATATCTTGCCAAAATGACATTGAGCCCATCAAAGGCACAAATCTGATCATAAGGCCATGTGAAGAAGTTGAAAATGTGTGTGGGTACCTAAGTGCCATAAATGCAAACCCTAGCCATCATGAGTCTACAAGTTGGTACCAAGATACTCTCTAAGTGGAGGAAGGGTGTTCTAGCTACCTTAGATCATTAAGCACTAGATCTAAGGTTGATTTTACTATAGGGGATGTGTTGGCACATTAACTGCCTTAATTAGTAGAAGAATCATGTGATCCCTGAGGGGTTGCCAAAATGGTTGTAATTGAAATGCTATAAATACAAGAATGTACAATGTAACAAGGGTTGGTTGTTGATCTAATTTCTTGACTGTAAGTGTCTCAAGTTAGTTCTAGGGCATCAAGTGATGCAAGTCTGGTCTCTAAGGAGATGAGATACATTTTGTAAAATATAGGAAGTATATTCAATAAACACGATGCATGTAAATGGTATGTCTCCATGGTAGTTTGAAATATTCAGGGGGTGCTCAAACCTAGTTGTGTGTGCTCTCTAGCCACATTTGTTGGTATGAATGTAATAGGTGTTAGATGAATGTGTGATAGTGTCTAATTCATTACAAAGTATTTGTGATGATCTCTCCTTTATTCCATGTGGGTTTTTGATGCAGGAGCATCCCTAGTTTAAGAGTAATCTTGCATCAACCAAAAAACATTTGCATTTCAGTTTGTTTGCAGTTCAGTTTGTTTCTTTTCATTTTTCATTTTTCATTTTAGTTCTGGCAGTTCAGTAAGTAACAGTTTTTGTATTTTGGTCCGCATTCTACTGCAATTGCATCTCAGACCTTGCGGAGTTGGACTTAGCATCTAGACATGTTCATCTACATCATATCCATAATTTAGAGCATTTGGATCAGTTACCGGAAAGTTATCGCTATTAGAAGATTGAATATTTTCTCAGAATAGAGCATCCTGACAATCTCTGATAACCAACTAAAGGAGAAGACTTGCGGAGCATTCAACTTGTGGAGCTTAATGACACATAATTCAATGATCTTTGGTTTGTGGCCAACCTTCCCTCAGATCCGCACATCATTTCATTCATTTACGAAGGTGTTCTATCCATTTAGGTCTAATCTATCCATGTACACATGTTACAACTCTTCATTGGAGTTTGTGATCTTTCTTGGCTGACGTGGAGGAATCTTTTGTACTGGAGATGAGGATGTAATAGATCCCTAGGAAAGCAGATTAAGATAGTGAGAAATAGATTCATAAGTTCATAGTTTGGATTTGCGCAAAGGGACTTCAAAGCTATATCTTGTGTATATTATGTAATCAAGCCTGTGAGCCCTAATTATAAGCCCACATGTTGCTAGTCGATCTGTATTGAATCCTGTGATATATTGAATGATTAAATCTGCATTTGTTCCATATCTTTGAGTTATTTTTGTTGTGTTTACTCTTGTTGCACAGTCTGGACAGTTCATTCTGTGAACCCTCCTACCATGACTGCACCAGTTCTTGTAGTACTAAGATGGATTATTAAGTATGTCCATTTGCATGTAGTATTATGTTTGATTTATATAGTATGTACATTTGCATGAAGTGTTATCTCTAATTTGTATGCATATACACATCTGGCTCTATTTAATTTTTGCAAGTGTATCTCCCTCTTCCTTGCAGGTCATGATTTTGTTGCCCAATGGAGTAGGCATTGATATGATTGGTGAGAGATCTGTAAGTATAGAAAAGCGTATAAGCTTCCATGGTAGTTTGATGATGATATAGAGATCCAAATCACATCCCATGAAGGAATGAATTATACTTCTCTTATAAATCTTACACTTGACAACATGTCCCTAGTGTTTTTCCCTCTTTGACCATCTTTTCTAACAATCGAACTGAGTTCTAGGACCTCACAATTATCAAACAACCTTTTTCAAACCCTCAACAAGAGGGTTACCCAAGCAACCTACCCTAGAAAAAGGGATGACCCACTTCCCAAAAGGAGCAACCCTGTCATGTTTTTGCATGCATGATTTTTTTTAGTTTCATCCAGTTTACTTCCATCTTTGGATTTTGATTAAGAGTTCCTTCATGCACAACTGAGCCACTACTCCTTCTGATTGATTCTCAACTCTCAATCACTCTTTTGTTCGCTCCTAATCAATCCATGATAATCTTCAAATCAATCCTCTATTCTCTCCTCTTTAGTTCTTGTGATCTCCCAATCAAACCTAGTTATCTCCTGAATCAATCCTTATCAACTCCTCAATCACCTCTACCTTTGGTGTTCATTTTCTACCTAGAAATACCCGCTTTATGTTTTAGGGGATGCTAAATAATTACTCATGTATTCTTCTATTTTTCTTTGAGATAGTTCATCTCTCGAGGATTCAAGCTTATGCATAATAGCCCCCATAACATGATTATGCTCATACAAGATCATGTGAGCCTTTTATTTCTATCTTGTCGTTGCTTCTAAGTCATAATCAATTTCCTCATATCCTTGTCTTTGTCCCTATCATCAAGAGGAGGACCCCATTTCAATAAAAGAGGAGATGGTTGCTATAGGATCTTTGAGGACAAAAGCCTAGCACTAGCACTTGATTATTCATAGGTCCCTTTAGTTATTTTCATCAGTAATTAGCTCATTAACTTGCCCTTGAAGAAGTGAAATTCATGTTTATTTTCTCTTGGTTAGTTTAGAGTTTATTGCTTTTTATATTTATATTTACTTTCAATTATGCTTAGAGTAATTGTAAATTTTCTTTCTTAGAATAGTTTACATAAAAATTAAAATGCAAAAACCAAAAACATAGGCAAACTACATTTAGGAAAAGCCATTTAGATCTGTACTCATATTTTAATTTTTAGTAGTAGTTAGTTCATATTTAAAAATTGGAAAAGGAACAAAAAGTTTGCATTCATTTAGTGTAAATGCATGTAAAAATTCATAAAACTTTCGCAAACATTCAAAACAAGAAGGAATTCCCTCGATCTTGTCATGAGGCACACAATATGCAACTTTCAATAAATAAATGAACTTTCAAACTAGCCCTCAATCTCATGCAAGGCACACAACACAACAAGTTCCATTCAAACGAAAACAAACATCCATCTTCTCAACTTAGCACTCGATGTGCCTTGGTGTGAGACAAGACTAGATCAAAAATCTTAGAAGAAATTAGGGAGAACCTAGATCCACTTATGAAAACCCCACTGAGGAAATTGCCCAAGAACAAGAAGAAATCTTGAGGCTTATTCAACAACAAAATGAATAGAGAAGACAAAGAGAGAAATTCACAATAGAGAACTTAGGCTCCTCAAAGAACTCATCGAACTCAAGCAAAGGAGACTAGATACATTTTTCTTTTATGCAACAAACAAATTAAACAAACTTGGAGCAAGTGACCCTCCAAGTCATGCAAGAATAATTACAACCACAATAATTCAATGCTTTCATCAACAACATCTAAACATAAAAAATCACAACAATCAACAACCACACACACACACTAGTAATATGATCAATTTATCCACAATCCACAACGTTCTACTTCCCCACGAATAGAACACCCCCTTGATTCTACCAGCACTTGTCTGGCTATTATCACAAGAGCAGGAGTGACTAGTCGGGCATCTTTAGCAATGGTATGGTTCATGTGCTACATCAAAGTCTGAATCACTAATGTGAGCTTGGGTCAATTTCAAACAACACAAGATCGAACGTCTTTTATTTAATCATCTCTCTATCCTTAGTAATTTAGTAGTAGATCAGGGTTCTATATGTTTCCATGATTCAATATTATAACTTAGGGAACATTCTAATTCAAATAGATGATATTGTTAGATAATCATGTCATGCATGCCTACACCTTGCACTTGTGTATGAAATGTTCAGTAGAGTCACTTATAGGGATATAGTACTATTTTCATTATGTTGTTTAGAATGTGACTCAAACATAATGCGATTGAGTTAGACTTTGATGCAACACATGAACTGTATCCTCGCAAAGGTGACCTCCCAATCACTCTTGCTCTTGTGGTAACAACTAGTCAAGCAGTGTCAGTACTCAGGGGGTGTCCTGTTCTCTAGGGAATAGAACATCATGGATCGTGATTGGGTTGATTGCATTTGTGTGTTGAACATTTTGATTGTTGTTTTTTCTATTGTTGTTGTTTAGTTCTCTAAGTTGAGAGGCCAATTCTTGTAATAAATGAAGATTTTCATTGCCTGCCTCTCTTATGATGGCTAAGTTTTGTGTAGATTTATGGTGGAATTGGTTTATGGTTTGGCCCTAAATATGAAATATTTCAAATGTTATGGGCTCTAGTTGTATCTTGCCTAATTTTCTCTAAGATTTTAATTTGCTCTTGAATATCTTCCTCGGTTAGGTTTATTTGTTCAGGGAGGTTTTCTTTGATTTTCTCCAAGACTGATCTTATCCAGTCTTCCCTCACACCAGGGCACATTGAGCACTGAGCGAAGAAGATGGATGTTTTTATGTAACCAAATGTTTGAGTTGATGTTGATGTTGTGTTGGATTTCTATGCTTCGTGATGAGATCAAGGGCTTCTTTGATGTTTGAATGTTTGCTTTGTATGTCTCATGGTGAAGTTGAGAGTTTGAAAGTTTTGAGTTTTTGAATGTTTAAAACGAGTTTCTAAATACAATTAATTCTAAATTAATGCAAGCACTTTTGATTCTTTTTCCAATTTCTATGATGATCTAATTACTATGAAAAGGAATACATATGCAATTCCATGTGGCTTTTTCCTAATGCAATGCAACTTTGTTTTTTTGTTTTCAAGATTTGAGTTTTAATCTAATCAAACAAATTTGCAACTACTCTAAGAAAAATAGGAAATTTAATTTAAGAAAAGAAAGTAACTCTATTCTATCAAGATAAATAAAAATAATGTTTTACTTCCTTGAGAGCGAGATGTGAGATAATTACTAAGAAAACAATAAAGAACCTATTGAGTGATAATGGGCACTAGTGCCAAGCTATGTCATCAAAGGTCTTGTAGAAACCATCTCCTTGATGAAGAGAAGGGGTGGATAGGTCCAACTTGTTCCAAATCAACCAATTATTCAAGTTCTCAAACACTTAATGGTGGGTTTCCCTTCTTAGGTCTACTAACACCTAGTAGCACTCCATAAGTGGTTTTTCCAACACAACATTCATGAAAGACTTCATACCCACAACCTAATTGTATATTTAGATACCCTTTATCCCCTTTAACAACATATCCCAATTGAAGATGGGGGTGTTTTGAAACACAAAGGCCAAAATTGGACTGCTATGCTTTGAACTAGGCCTAGTAGTACAACAAAATGACATTTTCTTGCATAATTTTCAACTTAGGCCTAATACCTAGAATATAAACATAGATTTAGATACCTATTTGGACTTTACACAACATACTAAGATTTTAGGGGTGGTCACTTTGTACGGAACCCTCCAAAAATTGACTGTTCTTCTACAAATTAGGCCTAATTAGGCTTGCTTCACTAGGTCACAACAAGGTTTTCACACTCCAAGGTTCAAATCGCCATGAAAATGGATTAGAAACATCATATGGTGACTATCAAATCCTAGCCAAGCAATTTAATTCACTACCTAAGAGTTCTTCTTCAAACCCTAACTCCTATGCAACTTCTATGCCAAATACATGAGGTTTTCTAACTAGAGCTTCAACAAATTTGCACCAACCTCCATCCCCTGCTCTTGTAACATTAAGAACACAAAAAACAACATATCTACACCCATTCCACCGAGTTTAAGGCTTGTTCATTGATGGAATGGGAAGAAAATCATGATTTCCTGTCAAAACACACCCTAACTAGGTTTTCAGGCAGTTTGGAGTAAAACAACTATAACCTTCTTCAAACACAATGAAATCAAGTCCTACAAAAAGGAAAAATTATAAGATTCACTACTCTACAAATCCCAACTAGTTTTAGAGCATGGTACATCTGTACATGTCCATACTATTCACCAGTTCAGAGCAGAAATGTTGAAAACACAGGAAAACATAGCTTTTTCTATTATTTATCTTCAAAAAACTTCCACACAGCTTATGGTCGATGCCTTATGTCTTTTGAAGACATGTCCATTCATATACCAATGAATTGCAACCAACTTTTCATTTGCAAACTTACAAAACTCACTTTGACTCTTCATATTCCACAAAAGATGTGAAAGGTTGCATTGACAACATTTACAATTTTTACAATTTCTCAATATTCTAACTCTCATGACCCTACCAAGACACCTACCACATTAAAATGGTCTAAGAGACCTTATTACATGAAGACAACTCAAAAAAATAAAACCAAATTTTCTATTTGACCACCTTTCAACATGAAGACTTGGGTGCCCCTGCACCATACTCCCTGAGCAAAATAGACTCAAGTCCCATTGAGGATAGTGCTGCAACAATAGATTCATGTTTGATCTTGTCCTTCTCTAACCTTCAAGTGACATCTCCATTTGGTAAACCCTTCCAATGAACCAAATACTGGAAATAGGCATTATCCCTTGTCTTTGACATGTTCTTCACTTGATGGATGATCTTTGATCTATTCTTCACCTAAGAATGCTGTTGAATCTGCATCTTTACCTGCTACTATACCTCCTCCATCCTTGTAATCAACTTCCTTCTTCTTTACTTTAGGTGTATGCTTCGATTTGCTCACTTTCCCTTGCAACTTATCTTTAACCTCTTCACCTTTTCTTCCCATCTCTTCCATCTAATGTTCTGCCCCTACGACTGCTGCTTGATCATGCATACTAACCTCTGAATTGAAAATAATGGAACGACCAATGTCCCCTTTTGAAAACAATGAGTGGAACACTTCTTCAACCATCATATCAACATACTTCTTAAGCCAATCTTGAATCCCCAAAATCAATTCATCCTTAACCTTCAACGCAATAGATCTTGACACCAACTCAATATCATTTCCCTCCAAAATCAAGTCATTCTTCATGCCTACTATCATAATGTCTCCAAGTTTAGGAATGGCTGCAAGGTCCATGTTCTCCTTTTCTTCTACTTTTATGAACTCCTTTCTACCTACCATTATCACATTAGCTCCCTTAATTTGTCCTTTGTCCTCCTCTTTCAATGGTGTTAAAGTATAGGAGATCCCATCTTTTTCTATTTCATAAGTATTCTTCCTACCATCATACATAGCATGCCTATCAAATTGCCAAGGCCTCCCTAGCAGCAAATGGCACACATCCATGGGTAGTATGTCACATAAAATTTTGTCCTTATACCCTCCTATGTTAACTCCACCCAACTTTGTTCATTCACCAAAACATATTGACCCTCATTTAACCAAGAGACTTTGTAAGGGTTAGTATGTGGTATCCTAGGCAACTTAAGTTTTTCAACCATCTCAACTGAAACCATATTATATGTACTTCCTAAATCAATTACAACCTTACAAACCTTACCCAAGCACTTACAAGTTGTTTTGAAGAGAGTCTTCCTTTGTGATGGCTCCTTCTCTACCGGTGCTTTGATGAGAGTTCTCCTTACCATTAGTGATTCTCCAACTTCTGGAGCAACATGCTATGATGGAGAGTTTACACTCTCATTGTCCTCTTCTTGCACCAATTGAGTCCTTCTTTCTCCTCCAACTAAAGTAGTGGCCTGACTTTCATTGCATTGCCATGCTTGATGTCCAAACTTGTTGCATTGATAACACCTTCCTATGAATGCATTTGATCCTCTTCCTTGACCTCTAAATCTGCCTCTAAAGCCTGATCTACCTCCTCTAAATCCACCTCTCTGATCATCAACTTGGTATTGGACTTTGCTTGCATCCTATTGGCCCTCATATGATTGTCTTGGAGTAGAAAATGAACCTCTTCCCTTGATATTGTTGCCTCTGCCCCTGGTTTGTTTGTCTTGCCTTCTCTTTAGCTTTTCTTCAACCCTAATTGCCAATTGAAAACATTCCTCTGTCATCCTTGGGTTATGCAAACTCAACTCATCTTGAAGGTTAAACCTTAATATATTGAGATATCTAGCCACCTTCTCCACATCATCCTCCATGTGACCTGCTCTCATACTCAGCTTATAAAACTCATTAGTATAGGTTTTGACATCCATATCTCTTTGTTTCAAATTTTGAAGTTTCTTGTACAATTGAATTGCATAATCAGCCGGTAAGAACTTACCCTTGAGTTTGGCTACCATTTTGTCCCAAGAGACAATTTTTGACTTTCCTTTCTTCCTCCTTTCAGTTTGCTCATAATCCCACCAAAGTAGGGCATGACCTTTCAATTTTGTTTTTGCCAACTTTACCCTTTTTTCCTCTGGTATATCTTCATATTCAAAATAATTGTCAAGTGTTGCAATCCAATCCAAAAGCTCTTCATCATTCAAGTTCCCTCCATACATAGGTAATTCCATACTGACCTTGTGACTATCTCCCTTGACTACCTTCAGTAGCTGGGCCATCTTCTGTTCATCAGGATCCAACTCTTCTTCTTGGGATCCTCCTAGAGGGCTCTCATTCTCACCCTCCTCCTCTTGGTCACTCACATCACCTGTGACCATACCTCTCCTCTGACTAGTTTCAACAGCCTCAAGCCTGGCTACCAACATGTCTTGCAGCTCCTTCAACTTCCTAATCTCTTTTGCAGTCTTCTCTTTCATTTCACTTATTTCCCTAGCCATATGGTTACCTTTTGGAGGCATCTCATTCTCTCTTTACTTCACTCTTTCCCTCTTACATAAATACCTATGCTATGATACCAATTTGATGCAGAGCAAGGGTGGATAGGTCCAACTTGTTCCAAATCAACCAATTCTTCAAGTTCTCAAACACTTAATGGTGGGTTTCCCTTCTTAGGTCTGCTAACACCTAGTAGCACTCCATAAGTGGTTTTTCCAACACAACATTCATGAAAGACTTCATACCCACAACCTAATTGCAGATTTAGATACCCTTTATCCCCTTTAACAACATATCCCAATTGCAGGTGGGAGTGTTTTGAAACACAAAGGCCAAAATTGGACTGCTACGCTTTGAACTAGGCCTAGTAGTACAACAAAATAAAATTTTCTTGCATAATTTTCAACTTAGGCCTGATACCCAGAATATAAACATAGATTTAGATACCCATTTGGACTTTACACAACATACTAAGATTTAAGGGGTGGTCACTTTGTACAAAACCCTCCAAAAATTGAGTGTTCTTCTGCAAATTAGGCCTAATTAGGCTTGCTTCACTAGGTCACAACAAGGTTTTCACACTCCAAGGTTCAAATTGCCATGCAAATGGCTTAGAAACATCATATGGTGACTATCAAACCCTATCCAAGCAATTTAAATCACTACCTAAGAGTTCTTCTTCAAACCCTAACTCCTATGCAACTTCTATGCCAAATACATGAGGTTTTTTTACTAGAGCTTCAACAAATTTGCACCAACCTCCATCCCCTACTCCTGCAACATTAAGAACACAAAATACAACATATCTACACCCATTCCACTGAGTTTAAGGCTTGTTCATAAGTGTAATGGGAAGAAATTCATGATTTCTTGTCAAAACACACCCTAACTAGGTTTTCAGGCAATTCAGAGTAAAACAACTATAACTTTCTTCAAACACAACGAAATCAAGTGCTACAAAAAGAGAAAATTATAAGATTCACTAATCTGCAAATTCTAACCATTTTTAGAGCATGGTACGACTGTACACATTCATACTATTCACCAGTTCAGAGCAGAAACATTGAAAACACAGGAAAACAGAGCTTTTTCTATTATTTCTCTAAAAAAAAATTCCACACAGCTTATGGTTGATGCCTTATGTCTTTTGAAGACATGTTCCTTCCTCTACCAACAAATTCCAACCAAATTGTTAGTTGCAAACTTACAAAACTCACTTTGACTCTTCATATTTCACAAAAGATGTGAAAGGTTGCATTGACAACATTTACAATTTTTATAATTTCTCAATATTCTAACTCTCATGACCCTACCAAGACACCTACCACATGAAAATGGTCTAAGAGACCTTATTACATGAAGATAACTCAAAAAAATAAAACCAAAATTGCTATTTGGCCACCTTTTAACATGAAGACTTGGGTGCCCCTGCACCACTCGTCCTTTGTAACAATGGGGTCCTCCTCTTGGTGACAGGGATAAAAATAGGGATGTGAGGTGTTATGGAGTAAAAAGTGTCCATGTGTCTTTTTACCTCCTTTTTTTTAGCTCCTAGGTCTCTTTAAATACATTATACATTCTAAATGTTCATCCTGACGCAAAATTGCCCGACACCAATGTAAAATTGGAATAAGGGGCTCTTCACTTATCTTATCTCGGACCCAAAAGCAGCTCAAAAACTTTGACACCACCACCCAAGTCCCTCCTGATTGGTTGGGGTAGAATTAAGTTTATGTTGGCCTAGGACCTTTCAAAAAGTTTCTCTTGTTGTTTTTTTTGGTTTAATTTCACAATTGTTATCGGGAAAGCATATATAAGTGTGTATTTGAATTCATTTGTAGCAAAGATAGAGATAGCTAACTTGAGATATTGAAGGAAAGCAAGCAAGAGCATTCATTATGATTCTAGAGTAGATTTGGGTGTTGTTATTGTATGTTTGTTGCAAGCATGGAGCTATCATCTATCCACCTTAGGGTTTGAAGGATCTTCATTATTCTAAGGGATCATCACATAGGTGATATCATTATTGTTTATCATCATTTGATCCATCATCATTATCTTTTTTTTCATCCCCTGGCCCCACGTGTGAACGCACTCTCTATCAAACAATGGTGTTGGGAAGCTTGAATGCTACCCCGAGAGTTGACTGAGGCAAGTCCCTAAACACCATAACCCCCAAACCCCTTCTTATCTTCTTGTGTGCAAGTTATAGGAGCGAGATCTAGAGAATGTGAAGATACAAGAAGACCGAGTGAAGATTAGGGTTTTGAGATCTGACAATAGTATGAAATATTCCTCTATCTAAGACTTGGGCGGTGGCACCTTAATCTTTCTGCCCTCTCTGACTTCAGATCTGCCATCAGGGCAGCATCTGTGACATCTTTCTAGTTCAGAGCTCAGGTAGAATCTTCCAGTCAGAACTTGGGCGGTCTTGAATTAGTCCTCCGACACCTCTACTTTTAGGAGATAGGTTCTATCATCTTCTTGATCAGCCTTGTGCAATTTGTTTCTGGGTTGCTGTTGTACTTTCTCTATTATGAGCTTATCATTGTTAAACTAGGGTTTTATGCATTGTTAACCTAGGTTTTGATAAAAAGGACGAGTTAAATCTGATTCCTCTATAACAAACTTGAGTACAAGATCTGTAGTTGAGTCCACCTTCATTTGGTAGTGATTTGGCTCAGTCTTGTCCTTGAATGCTATATAGAAAAGAGTTTGATCTAGTGTGCATCCTAGTGGTCATCATTCACCTTTTTCATACTAAACATTTTGGTGTGTTAGGGTTTAAGTAGATCAGAGCAATAAATACTAACAATTATATGCAGATTAAATAACCCAAATATAACAATGAAGGATAACACAAAATAGATCAACACAGAAATTTAACGTGGTTCACCCAAAATGGGCTACATCCATAGAAACTCAGCCATCTAATGATTTTATTATCCAATGCAAAACGGATTACAATCTCGCGAATTCCATACCGCAACATACATCCCAACCACTTATAACAAGCTTTTTGGAAGCTTCTTGAATTAGGGTTTTACAACATGTCATTTTTTTTGTCAGTTAACAAAAATTAACAACTAACTCTGAACGGGCAAAAAAGAGGGAATTTTTTTTGGGGGGGCTATGCCCCTGAACCCAGCAAGGATACATTACATGTGTATAGTACTTGCATGATTAGTCACTACATACCAACAATCTCCCACTTGGAGAGTGATCAGGCTCCATACCAAACAATCTCCCACTTGGAGATTGATCCTGGATGACACCGCTGCACTTGCAGCTCCCATTGGATTACAACCCTGGCTGGTTTCTTATGTCCACCATTATCAGTCATAAAGGCCAACAGAAACTGATGAGGAAATCAGTTTCTCCCGTGTAACCGCCTTTGTGAACATATCTGTAGGATTCTCACTTGTGTGAATTTTCTCCAACTTCAACTGTCCATCCTCCAAAACTGACCAGATGAAGTGGTAACTGAGCTGTATGTGCTTAGTTTTTGAATGCAGAGCTGAATTCTTAGCAAGATGAATGACACTCTGGCTATCAGTGTACAAAGGGCTATCTTGTTGTTGTTGTCCCAATTCCTCTAGAAAACATTGTAACCAAATCATCTCCTTGCTAGCTTCCACAGTAGCAACATACTTAGCTTAAATAGTTGAAAGTGCAATAACCTTTTGCAGCCTTGAAATCCAACTGACTGCAGTACCTCCTACAGTAAAAACATGCCCTGTAGTACTCCTCTTGCTATCAATATCACCCACCAGATTAGAGTTAACATATCCTTTTAGAGCAGAATTTGTTCCTCCAAAACATAGTTTCTTTGAAGTAGTACCTCTCAAATATCAGAGAATCCATTTTACTGCATTCCAATGTTCCATTCTCAGATTGCTCATATACCTGCTCACAACTCCCACTGCATGTGCAATATCTGGCCTTGTGCATACCATTGCATACATCAAACTGCCAACTGCTGATGCATATGGTATCTTAGACATTTTGTCTTCCTCCTCTTGTGACTTTGGACACATCTCCTTAGTCAACTTAAAATGACTAGGCAAAGGTGTACTAACTGCTTTTGCATTCTGCATGTTAAACCTTTTCAACACCTTCTCTACATATTCACTTTGAGACAAAAATATTTTTTTGTTTGTCCTGTCCCATGTGATCCTCATACCAAGGATTTGTTTTGCTGCACCCAAATCCTTCATAGCAAATGAATTTGTTAATTTCCGCTTAAGTTCGTTAATATGATGCATGTTAGACCTAGCAACAAGCATGTCATCAACATAAAGTAACAGGATAATATAGTTGCCATTACCCAATTTCTTAAAATAAACACAATAATCAGAATGACATCTTTTGTAACCTTGTTCAACCATAAAACTATCAAATTTCAAATACCATTGCCGAGGTGCTTGCTTTAGGCCATACAAACTCTTCTTTAACCTGCACACAAAATCCTCCTTACCCTTGACCTCATATCCCTGTGGTTGTTGCATGTATATTTCCTCTTCCAAATCCCCATGGAGAAAAGTTGTTTTCACATCTAGCCGTTCAAGATGCAAGTCTTCCACAACCATAAGACTTAGAATAGTTCTAATAGAAGTTATCTTTACAACCGGAGAAAATATTTCATCAAAATCTATACCTTTTTTCTGTGCAAAACCTTTTACCATAAGTCTGGCCTTATATATTTTCTTGCCTCCATCTTCTTCCTTCAACCTATAAACCCATTTATTTGGCAATGCTTTTTTACCTATAGTCAATTGGACTAAGTCCCAAGTCTGATTTTGCAGCAAGGAATCCATTTCCTCTTTCATGCCTAGCTCCCACTACTTTTTGGTATCTACTTGCATTGCTTCTTCATAACCTTCAACTTCACCAGAATAAATTAATAATATAGAATATAATGATGGAGAAAATCTTTCTGGAGGTCTAGATATCCTTGTAGAACGTCTAACACTTGTAGGACTTTGTGGGATAACTTGTTACATTGCTGGGCATCGAGTACCACTGGCATTTTATTTTCTAGAATCTCATCCAACACCACATATTCCTTTTTGTCCTGTTCATGCTTCTTTTCCTGTAGCTGATCCTTATACATGACCTTCTCATTGAATATAACATCTTTGCTCCTAATGATTTTATGATTTTCATAATCCCATAAACGATAACCAAATTCATCTACTCTGTATCCAATGAAGGTACATTTTTTAGACTTAGCCTCAAGCTTGGTTCTATTTTCAATACCAACATGGACAAAAGCTTCACAACCAAAGGTTCTTAGAAATGAATAGTTTACCTTTTTACCCATCCATGCCTCCTTTGGGATGCCATCATCCAAAGGATTTGAAGGTCCCCTATTCATTAAATAAACAACTATATGTACAACATCTGCCCAGAAGTGTAAGGGTAGTCTAGCATGCAATCTCATGCTCTTTGCACACTCCATAATGGTCCTATTCATCCTCTCAAACACACCATTTTCTTGTGGGGTTCCAGGAACCATTTTCTACCTATGAATTCCATTATGTGAATAGTAATTTTCAAATTCTTTGTTGCAATACGTGCCTCCATTATCAGATCTAAGACACTTCAACTTTTTTCTTGTCTCATTCTCAACCAAAGCTTTCCACTTTTTAAAAGTTTCAAATACTTATGATTTTTGTTTTAGGAAATACACCCATGTTTTCCTAGTTGCATCATCAATAAAAGTAACATAATAGCAAGAGCCACCAAGAGAAGATACCTAAGCTAGTCCCCATACATCTGAATGCACAAGCTCTAATTTCTCACTCTTCTTCTCTTTCCCAACTTTGAGAAATCATTCTCTTTTATGTTTTCCATAAACACAATTTTCACAGAAATCCAAGTCAATCTTCTTCAGACCTGGTACCAACTTTCTTGAGTGAAAAATCTTCATCCCTTTCTCACTCATGTGCCCAAGTCTATGGTGCCACAATTATGTTTTTGTCCTTGTAGCAAGTGTTATAACTGTCTCAGTAGCAACTGTTTCTGTAGCAACTAAGGTAGAATAAGTATTACCAGTACACAAATACAATGTGCCTACCTTTTCACCTTTAGCTACTACTAATGCACCTTTAGTGACCTTCCAGACTTTGTCTAAAAAGGTAACTATGCAGCCTTCACTACCCAGTAGTCCTACAGAGATTAAATTCCTTCTCAAATTTGGAAAATGCCTTACCTCCTGTAGCAACCATTCATTTCCATTCTGCAACTTGATTTTTATATTTCCTTTTCCAACAATCTGATAGCCCATTCATCATCACCCAAATATACCTGTCCAAAATCACCTTGAACATAATCTACAAAATATTTCCTATGGGGTGTGGCATGAAATGAAGCTTCTGAATCTATTACCTAGGAGTGATTAGCATTATCTGAACACAAAATTAAAGCATCCTATAATTTATTACTTGCAACATTAGCTTCCTTACTGTCATCATGTTGTCCATCTCCTTGTTTGCCCTTTCGAGACCAGCAATCCTTCTTCAAATGTCCTAGCTTTCCACAATGCCAACAATCCATTCTTCCTCTACTTTTAGATCTGCCTTTCTTTGACTTCCATTGTGACTTCCCACGATTTGTTGGGCTTTTTCCTCTCTCCTTTGTTCTTCCCATGTTCTCTATAGTCAAAGCATTATCTGATGTTCAACTCTCACCTGTGCTTTTCCGTCGCATTTCCTCGCTAAGGATAACACCAACAACATCATCAAATTTCAAAGTACTTAAACTAGAGACAGAGTTACTTACAACCATTACTAAGCTATTCTAGCTTTCTGGCAAAGAACATAAAACCAAGAGAGCCCTCACCTCTTCATCAAATTTCACTTTTACAGAAGTTAACTGACTGGTGATCATATTAAACTCGTTTAAACGATCTGACACAGATCCACCTTCAATCATTTTTAGATTAAACAAACGCTTCATGAGAAATACCTTATTAGAGGCTGAGGGTTTTTCATACAATTTAGCCAAAACTTTCATTATTTCATCTGTTGTCTTTGCTTTTGTTATATTGAACGCCACAGACGATGCCAGGCACAACCGAATGGTTCCCAGTGCCTTTCTGTCCAGAAGTTCCCAATCCTCATCAATCATTGCTACTGATTTCTTGGCTTTTCCTTCCAATGGCCTCCATAAATCCTTCTGATAGAGATAATTCTCCATCTGCATCTTCCATAACTAATAGTTCCCCCCATTGAATTTATCTACCTTCAATTTACCCTCGTCTGCCATTGCTCCCACTTAACCATGAGACTCCCACTCAACCGTGAGACCTTCTTGCAGATGATAATCAAACACAAGCCGCTCTGATACCAGTTGTTAGGGTTCAGGTAGATCAGAGCAATAAACACTAACAAAATTATATGCAGATTAAATAACCCAAATATAACAATGAAGGATAACACAAAAGAGATCAACACAAAAATTTAACGTGGTTCACCCAAAATGGGCTACATCTATAGAAACTTAGCCATCCAATGATTTTATTATCCAGTGCAAAACATAATACAATCTCACAAATTCCATACCGCAACATACATCCCAGCCGCTTATAACAAGCTTTTTGGAAGCTTCTTGAATTAGGGTTTTACAATGTCATTTTTCTTTTGTCAGTTAACAAAAATTAACAATAGACTTGCATGATACATTACGTGTGTACAATACTTGCATTTTCAGTCACCACATACCAACAATCTCCCACTTGGAGACTGATCAGGCTGCACACTAAACATGGTGAACCCGTAGCTTCAAGCATTTGCATCTTGTTGATCATTCAAAGCAGATCTTGAATTGATTCATTGCATATTTATCAATATTCATTTGAAAATCTTGCATGATCTTGGAAAAAGTGCATATTTAGGCATTCAAAAATCTTGCATTTTGGAAAAATTTTGCATTAGGATTTTAAAAATTCTCTTGCATGATCATCAATATTCATCAAATCTGATTTTGCATTGTAATCTTGCATCATTTCATCCTACATTTGAAAATTCATACTTTTGTAATTACACATTGTGTATTCCAACATAAGAAGATAACATCTCTTTCACATTTTGTAAATCTTAAAGAGATATATCTTTGCCTTTGTGGAGAACACTTTAACATTGGGATCACTTGGTTTGTGGTGACACTAGTGTGTTTTTGATCTTTGCAAAAAAGCTTAAAAAACCTAGTTTCCTCAAACTAGTGCCTTGGTGTGCAAAAGTCTCACATACATGGAATCCAATTATAACAAGGGTGGTGTGGCTCCTCCCCAATCTAATAAGAAAAGGAAGGATCCCGAACTCATCATATCCTTCACACCACATGAGGTCACTATTAGAGACATTGATGGTCCTTTACATAACAACAAGAATAAGTGGAAATCCTACAAGAGGAGTTCTTATTGATCCTAATTGCATGACAAATGTTACATAAGAATTTTTATACATGAATGATCTAGTACAAGATACTTATAATCCAATGGATATAATGATAAAAGCACATAATGGTTATTTTCTTCCAGCAATTGGAAAGATAACACTTTTAATTAAGGTGGTTGAAAAAGCCTTGGAAGCATCATTTGTTATCATTCCCACTTCGGATCTCTTTCATGTGAAGTTAGGACATCCTTGGCTAAAATCCATGAAAGAAGTTCCTTCTACTGTTCACAAGTGCTTAAAGTTCCCTCATAAAGGTCGAGTGCATGTTATTCTTCACAGTGGATGGAAACCATTAGCTACTCATGGAAATTTCAATCTAGATTATTTTTGGCCACAACCTATCGAAGCAAATCAACCATGACAAGATCAATTCTTCTTAGCATATCAAAAGTACAAAGTAAAGAAAATAGTTGAACTGTCATATGACAAAAACACTCCCGGACCCTCTCAGTCCTCTGAGGCTACTTGAATCCTCCTATCTAACAAATAGAGAGAGAAAAACAACCTGAGTTGAAGGATTAACCTTGACCGAAAGGAAAAGGAATTTTTGCCCAGGTTCCTCCTCCGCTATCCTTACAAGGATCGGGAGAAAACCTTCAAGAGCGAAGCTATTCATCACAAAATCATAAAATCAAATTTGTATCGGCTTCCTCTTTTGAAATGACCAAAAATATAGAAAATCATGAACCTTTGATGGTGTATAAAGAAACTCCCTTGGAAAATATAACTAACAAGACTAGAAGAAACAAAAATGCAAGGGAAAGAAGAAGAAAGCGTCAAGCCTTAGCTCGAAAGATGTCTCTGCAGGAAGAGAACATCCCTCCGATAGAAATGGAATTAAAAGAAGCACTAAAGGAAGAAGTTTCAAGTTGGGCTATAGTACCCTATGTACCACCTATTGAAGAGCAAGATTGGGAAGAAGATGATTTGATTAAGGACAATCTCTAGCAGATAAGTATTTCTCACTCATTCAACCACCTTTGATGTAGCACTTCTTTGAGTTGCTCTCATGGGTGGCTTCCTCTTAAGTGTTGTGTTGTGTTCCCCCGTGTAGTTTTAAATATTTATTTAGGTCTCCTTGGATGACCCCTGATACTCTTGTAAGGTCAAGGATACAAGGAGACCACTCCCGTTGTGACATTCCTTCTATTTGTTTTTGTATTCTTTTACTCTTCTCTTGTTGCAATTGTTGTGTGTAGTGCCTTGGGGGCATAACATTGTGGAGGTTGTCTTGGGGGCATCTTCCCACATTGTGACCCTAGGTCACTTTTTTCTCCTCTCTCATTTTTCATGATTTCATTCTCTTGTTGTACTTGTGGCTCTTTTAGTCGGTGGATGACAAAAACAAATTTACAGTTCTGATAAGGACTATGTGTCCCTAAACAAGAAAATCAAAATGGACCTAGTCCATATATGAGGATGGGGGTAATTTGTTACTAACAATTGACTAGTAGAATCATTGTGTTGTATCATATTGTGAAATTGTTGTAACAAGCCTTTGCAATACTCTAAATCTACTTCTATGCACTTTGGAATGTTTTTGTCTCACCTTGTAGCTACACTTGGTTCTGAGATACTTGAAGTATAACCTCATGTCTATACTCAGTCCCAAACCCGTAAGTATAGCCTTGGTTTGTTTTAGCAGCATGTTGCCTTATTTCTGTATCAGTTTCATGAAATGATTCGGTTGTTATCTTAGAATAGATTTTCTAACCAAAGCTTATTATTGATCAATGATTGTTAGAAAATGATATTGAAGTGTTTCTATCATGATTGTTGGGAACAATTCGGTGATTGTAAGCACGTGTCACTTTGGGGCATGGGTTTTGCAAAATCTCTTGTTCCCTTGTGTGTTTTCACCTTACCTTAAACGTGATTGCTACTGGCAAGCGAGAGCAACCACTTTAAGACGGGGGCATATATTGAGGTAAATGCTTGGATATCTTAAACATTGTGATAAATTGTGTTTCTGTATACTTTCTTTTCACCGTAAGGCATCTCCGTGATGCAGGTGGGATTGGATACTTTGTTTTGTGTGTTTGCATATACTTTCTTTTCATTGTAAGGCATCTCTGCGACGTAGGTGGGATCATATACTTTGTGCACATGCTTCCTTTTCACCGTAAGGCATCTCCATGACACAGGTGGGGTTGCATGTTTTTGAAAGCCCTTATGTGGAAGGCGGGATGATGTATACCCTTGAGTAGGTTGCACATCCTTTTGAAAAAGTCCTTTGCGGAGGCAAGGTTGGATCTTGAGTTATTCACCCTTAAGCATGTCTTTGGCAGTTGTGGTAGTGTAGCTCAATTGTCAGGTGTGTTTGGCATGTTTTAGATGGCGAAGCGTAGTGATGAGCTCCTCCCTATCATCTGTGTTTGCTTTGTATAAGAAATATAGTGGGTCGACAACACACTCTATGATGCTCATGTATTCCACGTGTTTTTTATGTGTCTTATGTGTTTTGTGGAGGCGCGTAGCGATGAGCTCCCCCACGTTGTGTGTTGTGTTCTTTGATGGTGGCACGTAGTAATGAGCTCCCCCATCGCCTAGTTAGGGTAGTATAATTGTTTAATCATGTCTTCTCTCTATGTATACCTTGTGTACTGAGTGATTGCGTTCATGTCTTCTCCGTATATTGCATGCTTCTTTACTATATTCTTTGTGTTTTGGGTGACTTACAAGTGTTTTCTTATGTTTGCCGAATCTTGGGGGCTAGAAATGGTCTTCCAAACTTAGGGTGTGTCTTCACTCTAGTGTTTGATGTGTTTTGATGTGCTTTGATCGTACTTTAATGCATGTATTGATTGTAAGATCATACACACATTAAAGTGGGGGCTAAATGTTATGGAGTAAAAAGTGTCCATGTGTCTTTTTACCTCCTTGTTTAGCTCCTAGGTCCTCGTAATTACATTATACATTCTAAATGTTCATCCCAATGTAAAATTACCTAACACCAATGTAAAATTAGAATAAGTGGCCCTTCACTTATCTTATCCCAGACCCAAAAGGAGCTCAAAGACTTGGGTGCCACCGCCCAAGTGCCTCCTGATTGTTGGGGCAAAATTAAGTTTATGTCAGCCTGAGACCTTTTAAAAGGTTTCTCTTTATTGACTCTTTTGGTTTAATTTCACGATTGTTAGCGGGAAAGTATATATAAGTGTGTTTTTGAATTGTAGGCAAGATAGAGATAGCTAATTTGAGATATTGAAGGAAAGCAAGCAAGAGCATTCATTGTGATTCTATCGCATATTTGTGTGTTGTTATTGTATGTCTGTTGCAGGCATGGAGATATCATCTATCCACCTTAGGGTTTGAAGGATCTTCATTATTCTAAGGGATCATCACATAGGTGATATCATTATTGTTTATCATCATTTGATTCATCATCATTATCTTTGTTTTCAGCCTCTGTCCCCACGTGGGCACACACTCTCTATCAAATAACAATGTTGGGAAGCTTAAATGTTATCCCGGGATTTGACTGAGGCAAGTCCCTAAACACCATAACCCCCAAACCCCTCCTTATTTTCTTGTGTGTAGGTTATAAGAGCGAGATATGGAGAATGTGAAGATACAGAAAGACTAAGTGAAGATCAGGGTTTTGGGATCCAACAACAGTTATGAAATATTCCTCTATCCAAGACTTGGGCAGTGGCGCCCTAGTCTTTCTGCCCTCTCTGACTTCAGATCTGGCATTAGTGCAGCATCTGCAACATCTTTCCAATTCAGACCTCAAGCAAAATCTTCCAGTCAGGACTTGGACGGTCCCGAATTAGTCCTCCGACACCTCTACTTTCGGGAGACAAGTTCTATCATCTTCCTAATCATCCCTGTGCACTTGGTTTCTGGGTTGCTGTTGTACTTTCTATGTTATGAGATGATCATTGTTAAACCAGGGCTTCATGCATTATTAACGCAGGGTTTGATAAAAAGGTTGAGTTAAATTTGATTCCTCTATAACATACCTGAGTACAAGATCTGTAGCTAAGTCCACCTTCATTTGGTAGTGATTTAGCTCGGTCTTGTCCTTGAATGTTATATGGAAAAGGGTTTGATCTAGTGTACATCCTAGTGGTCATCATTCACCTTTTTCATACTAAACATTTTGGTGAACCCGTAGCTTTGAGTATTTGCATCTTGCTAATCGTTCAAATCAGATCTTGCATTGATTCATTACATATTTATCAATATTCATTTGAAAATATTGCATGATCTTGGAAAAAGTGCATATTTAGGCATTCAAAAAGATTGAATTTTGGAAAATTTTTGCATTAAGGTTTTAAAAATTCTCTTGCATGATCATCAATATTCATCAAATCTAATTTTGCATAATAATCTTGCATCATTTCATCCTACATTTGAAAATTCATACTTTTGTAATTACACAAATTGTGTATTCCAACATAAGAAGATAACATCTCTTTCACATTTTGTAAATCTTAAAGTGATCTATATTTTCCTTTGTGGACAACACTTTAACATTGGGATCACTTGGCTTGTAATGACACTAGTGTGTTTTTGATCTTTGCAAAAAAGCTTCAAAAACTTGGTTTCTTAAAACTAGTGCCTTGGTGTACAAAAGTCTCACATACATGGCATCCAATTATAACGAGGGTGGTGTGGCTCCTCCCTGATATAATAAGAAAAGGAAAGATCCTGAACCCGTCATATCCTTCACACCACATGAGGTCACTATTAGAGACATTGACGGTCCACTACATAACAGCAAGAATAAGTGGAAATCCTACAAGAGGAATTCTTATTGATCCTAATTACATGACAAATGTTATCACAGAAGAATTTTTATACATGAATGATCTCTCACAAGATACTTATAATCCAACGGATATAATGATAAAAGCACATAATGGTTATTTTCTTCTGGTAATTGGAAAGATATAATGATAAAAGCCCTAGAAGCATCATTTGTTATCATTCCCACTTCTGAGGATATCTTTCGTGTGAAGTTACGACATCCTTAGCTATGTGCATGATTTTGGTACTTACATATTTGCCCCCTTGCGGACGACAATCTACATGAAAGGTAGGTACCATTCTTGAAGCATGGTTCTTAACTTTTTTCATTGTCCCACATCTAGACTTGTAATAAAGGAATTGATTCAAGTGTAAGTTCAACATATGATCAGCTAAAAGTAAGTACTAAAAAGTAGACAAGAGGATGTATCATAGATGCTTAATGTTTACCTATGTTGCCTTGCCTTGTCGCAACAACCTACAATGATGATAAAGAAGGCATGCCATATGAAGATGAAAACCAAGAATATAAATGAAAACTAAGCTAAACAAAAACTAAAAAACACATGTAAATCTAGAGAAGGAAGAGAAAGAGGGAAAATGAGAGAAAGAGAGAAAACAAAAATGAAATTGCATGAGGAGATAGCTGACGAAAAGCTATCGATGAGGAGAACAAAACTATGGCCACTACTCAACCTCTTACGAATCCCTAGGCATGGGAAATGATAAAAACCCTCTTCTAAACCCTGGGTTACTTTTCATCGATTTCTCTCAAAAATACCTTTTGATATTTTAAAAAAGTTTTTGCTTTCAACTATGATTTAGGTTTCTAACGTTTCTTGCTTTTCAATTTTCCTATTTTTGTTGAGATTTTTGTGCTTTTTGGGCCAACTTGGGTTCACTAGGGTGTCACCTAGGTACCCCTTTTGCTAAGACAGGTTGCCTAAGCAACCTTGCCATTTCACCCTAGGTCACCCAAGAAGCCCTACCAGATGATTATGTTTATAGGATTGAAGGCTCGACTTGCACATTTGATGCTCTAACTTGCTCACTTTTCTCGTCTTAACACCAAATTCCTTATTATTATTATTTTTCTAAAGACTTTATCTAATTTTTTTAGGACTTTTAAAGTTTTACGATTATTAGGGTTTTTTAAGTTTTCTAATTTTTAGGATTTTGTAGAGTTTATGACGAAGGTTTGACTTGAAACTTTCTTTCCTACAGGAAACTTATATTTGATGGACTGCAATACATGAGTGTAGGCCAAGTATGCAAAGGCTTTAGAGGAATTATCAATTGTAGATCATACTATTCTCTAGAGGATAGATTTAGCTATAGTTGTTGAGATTTTGATTATTTGCCCTTCATCTTAGATTTGTTGCGATATCCTAACTTACTGGGAAGCTGATTGGAACACCTTTTAATTTCCTTCTATTTTTAGAGAGGGATGATCACTATGTATGATGTCTAGCACATTCTTAGGGTTCCAATTAGAGGGGAACCACTTACACTACCTGAGAGGGAGTCAAAGAGAGACTAGCTTGGGTAACCATAATGGGAGAGACTCAATTTGGAGATAGACTTGACGTCCAAATTACTGTAGTACCTAGACTTGCCATTCCACCCTTACGAAAGGTTTTGATTAGCCTAATCATCACTCACTTATTAGGAGGCAAGAAGATCCCAATTTTTAGGTGGTGTTGGGTACCAATCATTCAACAATTGGAGTGAGGGATAGTCTTCACCTAAGGGATTGACATTCTAGCACTAGTTTAATGAGACTTATACCATATTTACTGATGAGGGGGACTTGATTTTAGCCATCCATCTTTGGTTATGACATGGATTTTTAAGCATATTGCACCATTCTAGAGAGATGCCCCCTTTAGATCTGAGACTTTTGAGAGCTATGCAATGGGGATAACTTGGTCACTTCAACTCTTCTACATGGGTTGTAGCTACCTTGATAGATGTAGATTTCATCTCAGACCCTTACAAAGACATGGAGGGGTTATGGCTAATAAATAGAGTGATTCAATCATGTACTACAGAGAGGTGAGCCACTTTATGTACATGAATGGATTGTCAAGACTCACTCTATTTCATGAGTGCTCCAGTAGCTAAGAGATGAATTTCTAGAGGACTTACCCCAGGCGCCTCCATGCTATAGATCTATTTAGGAGATAATTTACATGCATCAAGAAGCACTTGTTCTAGGTGTTTCGATCACACAACCATTTTGAGGGCTAGGCCCTAGATAGTTGAGAGCTCATTGATCTCAAAGACTTATTTCCATTGAGGTGGATGAGACCAATAATGAGATAGATGAGGACTACGACCACGAGGAGGAGATATTAGAGATAGAATAAGAGGGAGAGGACTTAGATCTAAAGGATGAGGAGGTAGCACTAATGGAGGTTGTATTTACACATCAACTTACTTTACGTACAGGGCTAATAGAGGAGATGAGGATAGTTGATCCCTTGTGGTAGCCTAGATATATTCATGAGTACTATTTAACAATCTACTCCTTTCTTTTTTGTATCTTTTCTCTATTGAAAATGATTAAGCTCTAATGTTGACCTGACACACTCTTTGCTTCTTCTTCTTCATAGGTAATGTTGATGAGTGGAGGGACTCTATTATATTTACTTCCTTAGACATTACAACCCCTACTAGTGGACATGCTTGAGATGTGATTTTAGTTGATGTTGGGTTTCCATCCTAGGTAGGTCATCACATAGATGCATTTGCTTCTTCTTACCATGTTGGCTACGATATATGATATCTCAATGCACTAGGATTTTCACACTAGAGGCAAATAATCCCTTGCTTCAAGAGATGGCCAGCTTGGGAGTCCATAGATGGACTTCTACTTCACAGCTCTCAACATTAGGATAGGTCTTTGTACTCTTATATTCACAGCCATATCCCTTCTCAAGGGCATTCTCATAGGACTCCTAGACCTTTAGATGTTGCAGATAGCAGGAGGAGACCTTGAAGCAGGAGCCTAGGAGGTTTTATAGGTTAGAGTCATCCTTGAGGCCTTTGAGAGACCTACTTCTTATAGAGATTTATATTTTCCCCCTTACATGGGGAAATTTGCATGCTTGTGTGCACATTTTTCTCTTCAAACTTCATTAGAGGAGTGACTTGTACTCAGATTTTACATATGCACTTGCTAGTTTGACTTTGATTGGTTTAGATATGTACTTAGATTTAGTCGATGTCTTCTACTTTGGTTTATCTCTTGTGCACATAGTGGGTTGCGTTTATTTCTTATGCTCATGATTTATGCAATATTATGATGATTACATGTGGATGATGATGTTATTTTTTTGCTTTATAAATGTATGCAATGCAAACATGTATGGATGCACTTGAGACACATGTAGATGCATAAAGTTTTTCTTATTTTATACTATTATGGATGCCATGATATAATGACATGCTTTATTATTTTTTAAAATTATATGCATATCTAGACAAACATTGTGATCACTCTTAAGTAGGATTTTTAACATAGGGGATTGTAAGTTGACTTAGCATAGGGTGACCTACTAAATGTTTTTGGGATAGGATTTAGGGAATCAAGTGGGAATGAGAAAGGGAGATGGAACAAATTTTAGACTTAGTTTTCACAAAAGGCTAAACATCAATCCTTATCTAGACCAAACAATTAGACTAGTTTTCAACACAAACAAGTCAACAAACTTTACATGGGTACCCACTAGATTTGGATTTGAATATGGCCAATAGGTTAGATCTAAGGCAAAGGATTTAGTCCTTGGCAGGGATGGCCCTAGAAGACAAGCTAGACTCTTAGTTACCTAGTTTGTGTGTGTGTGTGTGTGTACTTTATTTATAAACTCTTCTTTTTTTCTTTTTTAGCTACTTCCTAGAGCCTCAACCTTTTGGGCCTCCACTTTGTAGATATAACCAAAACCATAACCAACTCCTAAGACTTCCCCCATGCTAAGGAGAATTGGGAAGACCTACCTATTAGCCTCCATTAGGCACTGTAGGAAAAAAATATAAATAAGGTAAAACTGTCTATTGTTTAAAAAGAGCAATGATGCAAAGGGATTTATCGAGTTATCAATGTTCCACGGAGCAGAATAATTTAATGTATTGGTTTTGTGTACATTTGTTATGAATGCATTATATGCATTGACTATGCAGGTTTGCTTGTAGTATCTATGTTACGGGGGAAACAAGGCATGTATTAGGAAACTTTCTTGTCTTCTCATCCCAAATCAAACCAATTTAATAGTTATTGGTCCTGTAGATTAGAGAAAAGCAATAAGGTAAAAACAAAACCAAATGTAAACAAAACATAAGATTATACCTCATGCAAAACCTAATCCCATCAAGGGAAAGAGAAGCCCTTGCACCCAAGAGAGGCTCCCAAGACCAAGATTTATCCCTAGACTATTGATTCAAATGTGAAATGCCTTCTCAAATGTGCAACTCACTATAAGCTCAAGTGTGATTTTGGCATGGTAACTTTGCATGAAAATGGATGATGAAAATGACTTGTGAGAGGTTGTATTTATAGACTTTTTGAGAGGATTTTGATCCAAGGGTGGAGATTGATTGGAGAGATCAATGGTGGAGGATGAAAGTGAGGTGGAGGGCCTAGATTTGATCTTGGAAGATGGAGGGTTAGGAATAAAAGTAAATCTTTTATTCATTTTTGGGAAAGGGGTGAATAAATGAGGTTTGGTGAGATGGATTATTTGTGAATTAAAAATTCACAAAGGGAGGGATAAAATGAATTAAAAATTCATTTGGGGAAGAGAGTTATGACATGTGTAAGAGGAGTAAATGTGATGTGTGATTTATTTGAATTTTAAATTTGAGGAATGTGGAGAGAAGTGCTAATGGGGATTTGACTTTCTTAATTAGGGTGATTAACCTAATTAATATGGCTGGAATAAATTAGTAGAGGGATTAGAGGGGGAATAAGATTAATTAATTAGTGATTTAATTAATTAATCCTAAGGCTAGGATGGGATAGGCTAGAGTAGGCAATTAAATAATAGCTATTTAATTGTCTAGGGTAGGGATAGGCTAATTAGTGGGCTGGATTAATTAGTTAACATGGTTTTAACTAATTAATTGGATTTAGGGAAAATGGGAAATTGATTTAATAAATTTTGCATATTTATTAAATCACTTTGGCTAAGGTTTGGACTATTGAATTATTAAAATTAATTCAATTTTGGGGATAAAATGGTGTGGATTTAGAAGATGAAAGGGATGATTAATTAAATAGAAATTTAATTAATTAGTTGGAAAGGGAATTGGTAAGTTTAGGGGTGTCGGGAGTCAGTTTGGTGGTCGAGACATTTTTAGGTGTCTACATTTGCCCCTCTTTGACGTGGCGTCAGGATCTAGGAGGGAAGTGGCGTCAGGTCGAAGAAAAAAATATGCCCCAACTGCCGGGAAGGAATGAGATGGATAAGGGATGCCCCCTCGAGAGGTTGGCGTGAAAAAAGTCGATTTTACAGGTAAACTCTCGAAAGGACGTGACGAAAGCGAAGGTGATGGGAAGAAAAACAGAGGAAAAAGGCTGGGATCTGCACCCTGGAGGGAGAAGAAAGGGATGGAGGGAGGACATGGCCCACTATATTAGGAAAAGTGGGCCCAAAGAGTGCCACATTTGCACACTTTGACCTTCTAGAAGAAAAAGACAAAGGAGAGATGGGCGAGCGCAATCCATAGTTCCCGCGACTTCATCACACCTCAGAGCGATTCCGAGAGGCCGGGCGGTCTCCCGAGGCTGGACCCCTGGTAGGGCCTAACCCGAACTCTGTGATTTTTATTTTAGGCACGTGTTTTTGGGGTTTGGGATGTGGGTTAGGAGCGCGTGGCGCCATAGATAAGGCGGACTAGCACAATTCTGCGGATTAGCGCTATTCGCCAGGGTAAATTAAGGCGATTTCATCGCCATTTAGGGGGATTTTTGGCGCTATCATTTGGATTGGCGCCAAAGGCTTGGAAGAAAACATATGGCATTTTGGCACCATAATATGGTTCGAGTAGCGCTATCCTGTGGATTGGCGCGTTGCTGGGGAATGGCGCTATGCTAAGTTTTAGCGCTGAAACTGGAATTGACGCGAAAAATTGGTTTGTCGCCAACGTCTAGATTGGCGCGATATATGCCTCGCAGTGGCGCCAATGTCTTGATTGGCGCTATACAGGGAGCGCAGTGGCGCCATTTATGTATTGGCGCTATGGGTAGGGTGAAGTAGCGCTATTTTTAAAATAGCACTAGGGACTGTCTATGCGGGGCCACATGATTGAGGCCTGTGAGACATTCAGAAGAAGGAAGGGTGTGGGGGAAAATGAGTTAGTATCTAATCGAAGAAGTTGTGGTTGTAGGAGACACAACGGTTTATACTGCAGTCGCGGGAGCGACGAGTGCGATCTGTGGTGGCACTCTTTGATGAGGCTTGGCGGCCTCGACTGGCGAGGTTGGGGCTGTGGACGGTGGCAGCGATGCCAGTGCTGCGAGCTCATAGAGCTTTGATGACGGCCGCAGTGGAGCGATACCACAGCGAGACCTCCAGCTTTTTGCTGCCGACGGGAGAGATGACCATCACACTTGAGGATGTTTATCGCATCCTCAAGCTGTCGATTCATGGTCGACGTGTGAGGTATGACACGAGGAGGGGGCGGACTGCGTTGATCAGAGTGTTCGGAGCAGAGCACATGGTGCTTTCCGCAGACGGGAGGGAGATGGATTACGACAGGACGCTGGCGGCGGGTGCAGATCCCTTTTCCTTGTTTCTATGTGCGTTGATTGGAGGTGTGGTGCTGCCGGATAGGCGAGGCAGAGGTTTTCCTGTGGGGTGGGGAGGGGTGATTGAGGGGATGGTGAGGCATGATGTTGTCTACGCATGGGGGCCAGTGATGCTAGCACAGCTGCTACATGAGATGCACATGGTCGTTTATCTGTATGATAGGGCCTTATCTGCTGGGGTTACGCTACTACACGTATGGCTTTGGGAGCACATCCCTGTGACTCGACCGACCTGCGGCTATTATCGGCAGCCGTTTGAGGCATTTGTGTTCTTATATCGGGATGCCGTTTATACTTATACTGGACAGGTCCGCCACTGGTGGAGGATACTGGATGATGTGATTAGTGTGGTCTATCGTCCATATATTGGTTGTGAGGAGTGGCCTGATGATGTGACCCATCTCCCATACGCATTTCAGCAGAGATTTCTTATGGGTCGTGGCGACCATACCATAGAGATGTACCTACCCTCACGTGTTATGCGCCAGTTTGGACTGGTTCAGGATATTCCTCGCCAGATGGCGATATATGCGCGGACGCCGCGAGATACAGCTTATTGGCCCACAGCATTACAGCCACAGGTTGCGCTGAATGACTGGGCAGCACTACGACCAGTTCAGTGGGATTGGGGGAGCACCGTGGTAGATGCAGGTACTACACCTGCCTATGATGCATGGTGGCAGACACATCGGCCCACCTGATTTACCGATCCGGCAGCGGAGCTATCAGAGGATGAGGGGGATGGAGACGATCCAGATGGGGGTGGTGATGAGGTTATTGCAGATTTTATTGTAGAGGTGATGGATGATGGATCGGAGAGGGTGATCGCCAGAGATGGTCAGCTGGTGGATGAGGGGGAGGCAGTGATAGCGGGACAGGGGCCAGTGGGGCAGGATATTCCGGGACAGCAGGTTCCTGCTCAGCAGGTTCCCGCGCAGCAGGTTCCAGCGCAGCAGGTTCCAGCAGAGCAGGTTCTAGCAGAGCAGGTGCCTGCGCAGCAGGTTTCAGGATAGCAGGTCCAGGCTAGGGGTGGACGGCTGGGTAGAGCACCACGACGACGCGGTGGTCGGCCGAGGACAGAGCAGGGTGATCTATCCCCATCACGGGTGGAGCAGCTGCGGGTCGGTAGGCATGACGTCGAGGCAGGGAGCTCGGGGGTAGCGGTGGAGGCAGAGGTTGAGAGGCTGACGCCTCGACGACGGCCACGGGATGAGATGGAGGAGATAGAGACACTACATGCTCAGGTGGCCAGTCTAGAGGAGGCATTGGGGCGTCGAGAGGCTGAGTTGGGACAGCTGCAGGGAGTAGATGGGCGGCTGGCAGTTGCAGAGGCTCAGCTGGCTCAGGCCAGAGAGGATATGGAGGACTTGAGGATAGAGTGGGATGCAGCGCTGGTGAGAGCACAGCAGGCAGAGACTGCGTTGAGCAGTGCACAGGCTATGGGTGGGGGCCTTGCCCCGATAGTGGCAGGGATGCAGACTCAGCTGGCCCAGGCTCAGACACATGCGCATCAGATACAGGGGCAGTTGAGCCAGGCACAGGGACAGGTAGTTCAGATACAGGGACATATGGCTCAGGTACAGGGAGAGCTAGCAGAGGCCAGAGCACGTACGGAGTACTATCAGGGATTATACTATGCAGCCGTTCCTGCAGCACAGCGAGCACCGAGTTATAGCCAGGTCAGCAGGTCGGGGGCATCAAGGTCACATAGATCAAGATCTGTGCAGTCAGTACAGCAGATGATGCCTCCGCCCTCACATGTGCCCCAGCAGGGTCCCCAGGTACCAGTAGCGCCACAGCCACAGCCGCCATCGAGATCACAGGCTCGACCCGGGTCATCATCTCCTACCCCCTCAGAGAGAGGATCCTCGATGTGAGTTATATCATGATAGCCCTTGGAGGCATTGTATCAGGACACTTTATTTTTTTTATGATGTGAGAGATGTACATTTTTTGCGGTGATTATATATGATGCGAAACTTCTGATGGCTTATGATATTCTATTGTGATGATGCTTATGTGATGGATGCATATGTTATATTTTATATGTTGTGGATGTATGATGTGTGTGCTTTGATGGATGTAATTATGTTTTTATGATGTATGCATGGTGTTAGTGATTTTTATGGACTATGTGATGTGACTGAATATGTGGACTAACAAACATTTATTATGGATAATGGTGTATGGGATTATGTATATGTTGGTAGATGATATGCTGTTTCAATGATGATGATGCTGTAATGAAACTTAATTGTTTATTTATATGTATGGAATGCAATGTGATGATGTTTCTAATTTTTATGATGTGCCTATGCGATAAATGAGTGTGATATGATGTTAATGATATGCTGCTAAAATGAATCTATTTATGTTCTATGCGATTTTTTAAATGGATGAAAAATGAACCTAATATGCGATGCAACTAGACTAAAATGAGCCTAAAATATGATGCGAATGGATTACAATGAACCTAACATGTGATGCAAATGGATTAAAATGAACCTAAAATGATATGCAAATGGGTTAAAATGAACCTAAAATGATATGCAAATGGATTAAAATGGACCTAAAATGATATGCAAATGGATTAAAATGGACCTAAAATGATATGCAAATGGATTAAAATGGACCTAAAATGATATGCAAATGGTGATAGGTGATATGTCCTAATCCTGATATACATGATGTTCCTTGTGAAGACCCTGAGGGGCGAGACTATGGAGGATCGTGTTAGGTGATGGGGGATGATAGGGGTGGGCGTGTCTAGGGGATGGCGGTGGGGAAATTGGGGGATTGCTAGGTCATAGAACACCATGTCATTGAGGGGTGGAGGGGGGGGGTTGGGTTGGTTCAAGATGTGTTAAGTGAAGAGATGGTGGGAAGGTGGGGTTAGTTAGATTGGGTGGTGGGGTGGCAAAATGTTGATCAAATCTAGGCCCATATGGGATGGTTGACTGAGTGATTAGGATGATGATGTTGAGCTAGTATCAATAGTTGCACAAAATTAATTGAGAGCATTTCTTAGTTTAATGTAGCAATGTAGGATACAATTCACAAAGGTATAAAATGACCTAGGTGATGATGTATATCCTATGATTGCATGGACTAGACCCACAAACAATAGGTTGGTTTCATGCATGCCCAAGGTAGTATAATCTTGTCGAGTGGAGGAAGGGGACTCATAGCAGTGAGTGTGTATAGTGCATATAAGGTGTTTTGTACCTATATATGCAAATAGAACACATCATGCTAGAACCGACCTGAACTTCAAGATATGAATACTATTCTTGGAGTAATGAAGCCAACCCACAAGCACAGCATACTGAAACAATGACTATGTCCACTCCAAGGGCTATCCGCTACGTACCATGATATAATGAGATCAAGGTAGCTTTGGAGTTCCTTTGGAGTGAGACAAAAAGATAAAAATCAATAAGCAAAAAGACCAACGAAAGATACAAATAGCCTTTTGTGTGCTCTTGCCAAGAGACGTGATGATAGAATGATAGATTTTTGTCCATTGTAGGAAAGACATATCCTAGGACGCAGATCTGTTTTTGATTGGAGAGTTGTTTTGTGGAAGATGGGCAAAAGAACAATCGGGCCAAATGGAAGATTATAGTTGGTAGGTTGCTTGATGATTTCTGCGCGAGGGACCCTGTTTCAATGGTATGTGTAGCATGCATATCGTTTCGTAGATCTAGAAAGCTCAGTGAGTGGGAACCATCCCAATGGGTGGGATGGGTGCATCTTAGATACCTGAGTACTGGAAACATCCTTCGTATTCCAGACTGCCTACATACCCTGTGTCCACGGGATCAAGGTACTTTTAAGATACGGGTGAAATGAATATGTAGTTATGGCCAGACTTGATGATGTGGGAATGGTTGGCGATGTGATGTGATGAGGGTTGAGACGTGTTTAGATGATTGTGGTGGGATGTGAGATTGATGCCTGTGGTGATTATTTTGAGATTTTCTAATTTTCTGCTGTTTTTTGGATTTTCTGATTTTATGATGTTTTTGGATTTTCTGATTTTTTGATGTTTTTTGGATTTTCTGATTTTATGATGTTTTTGGATTTTCTGATTTTATGATGTTTTTTGGATTTTCTGATTTTATGATGTTTTTGGATTTTCTGATTTTATGATGTTTTTGGATTTTCTGATTTTATGATGTTTTTTGGATTTTCTGATTTTATGATGTTTTTGGATTTTCTGATTTTATGAACTGTACAAAGGAGAGCTTACAAGGATCCTCGTTCCCCAGGTGGGGTTCTGGGTGGGTGAGTGAGTGCGGGATGGGCGAAGAAACTTGATGTATCAGAATTTCAAGCCATGGGATGTGTGGGATGGAGTGTTATGCTGGAAAGAGGACTTATTAGATGGTAGGACCGGCCATTACGCATGGCGCCTGAAACAGGTTTTCACCATGGTACTTATCCAAGGCGTCACCGAGGTGATTTTCACCATTGGAAGTTTTTATTGCACTCTAATTTTTTTCTTGATTTTTTTTTGATTTTTTGACATTTTTTGCTTTGGTTTTTGATTTTTTTGACTTGTGGTATCAGATGGGTTATGCATAGAATCGCTTGAGATGCAAGATATTCATTGGCTCGTCTAGAGGCTGCCCCTCGGGTGTTGCAAGCTGATAAGCGCCTGACCCATAGTCGGCGGTGATGACATAAGGTCCTAGCCAATTAGGTTCAAATTTTCCTTGCTTCGGACGCTCTTGCAGGTTCTTTTGATTTTCCATTAGGACCAGGTCACCTACCTCAAACTTTCTGGTTCTGATCTTTTTGTTGTAGCTTCTTCTGAGGCGGTTTTGGTATGCCTGTAAGTGATTTAATGCATTCAGGCGTTTCTCATCCAACAATTCAAGTTGATGCAACCTTGCGACGCGATAGTCTTCATCAGATATAATATTTTGCAATGATACTCGGAGGGACAGGAGCTCGACCTCTATCGATAAAATGGCTTCTGATCCGAATACTAGTGAGTATGGAGTGGCTCCAGTAGGAGTGCGGATGCTAGTGCGGTAAGCCCATAGGGCGGGGTTAAGTTGGAGGTGCCAGTTGCGGCTAGCTTCATTGACTGTCTTCTTTAAGATGCAGAGGATGGTTTTGTTAGAAGCCTCTGCTTGACCGTTTCCTTGGGGGTAATATGGCGTGGAGAAGCGGTGTTTGATGTCAAACTTTTCGCACAAAGTGCGAACTTCTTGGTTCTTAAATGGTTTCCCATTATCAGTGACAATGGAATGGGGGATACCGTAGCGGCAGATGATGTAGTGGAGAATGAATTTGGAGATTTGGATGCCTGTGGTGAAGGTGAGTGGTATTGCTTCCACCCACTTTGTGAAGTATTCGGTAGCAGTTATTATAAATTTATGGCCGTTGGAAGATGGAGGGTGTATTTTACCTACGAGGTCGAGTCCCCACTGTGAAAAAGGCCATGGTGTTGTGATTGGTTGCAGCTCCTGTGCTGGTGCGTGGATGAGATCACCATGCTGTTGGCATGGGAGGCATTTTCTGATAAACTGATGTGCATCCTTGTCCATAGTGGGCCAATAATAACCAGTCCTTAGGATCTTCTTAGAAAGAGCTGGTCCACTTGAATGTGCCCCGCAAATTCTTGCGTGTACCTCTTCCAAAGCTACTTCGGCTTCCCTAGAGTCTAAGCATCGTAGAAGCGTACCATCAAGACTCCTTTTGTAGAGGGTGTCACCTACAAGGATGAAACGGGAGGCTCGACGGATGAAGGATTTTTTCTGTGATGGTGATAGGTTGTTGGGGAGGATGTTATCGTGCAGATAGAGGTACGTTTCCTGATACCAGGGGGATAAGGGACCAACGATTTCGCACACTAATTCAGACTGGGGAACGTCATATGCTGGGATGGGGAGCTCTTCAATTAGGAATTCGCATTTCTTGGTGCCTTGCTGCATATCAACCAAAGATCCAATGGTGGCCATGGCATCTGCCACTTTGTTGTTTAACCTTGGGATCTGCTCAAAGTGGATGTCACTAAAATAATCTTTAAAGTCATCGACCATCTTCTTATAGGGAAGAAGCTTATCGTCCTTGGTTTTATATTCATTGTTGACTTGTCTGATGACTAGTTGAGAGTCGCCATACACAGTTAGTTTGTCTATTTTCCATTGGATGGCCATTCGGAGGCCTGTGATTAGGGCCTCGTATTCTGCTACATTATTGGTGCATGGAAATGTGATTTTGAATGATTTAGGGATCGTGTCACCTTGAGGGGTAACAAATAGGACGCCTGCCCCCGAGCCTCTGTGAGTGTAGGATCCATCGAAATACATCTTCCATGTATCTGTGGCTGGTGTGATTGTCAAGATGGCCTCGTCTGGAAATTCTGCTATTGTAGGATGCTCTGCTTGAATAGGTGCCTCAGCCAGTTGATCTGCTATGACTTGTCCTTTGATTGCCTTCCTTTCTGTGTATTCTATGTCAAATTCAGTGAGAATCATGACCCATTTTGCCATCCTTCCTGTGAGAGCTGCTCTGTTTAGCAAATATTTGAGTGGGTCGATCTTAGCAATGAGCTTAGTCTTATGATTGAGCATATAATGTCTTAACTTTTGTGATGTGAAGACAAGGGCTAGGCATGCTCGTTCAATTTGTGTGTAGTTAAGCTCATAGGAAATCAAGGTGCGGCTGATGTAGTAGATGGCTCTTTCCTTTCCCTGTTCATCGTGTTGTGCTAACAAAGCCCCAATTGCTGTGTCGGTTGCAGAAATATACAAGAGGAGGGGCTCTCCTGGTTTTGGTGGAGATAGAATAGGGGGGTTAGCCAGATATGCTTTTAGCTGGTCGAAGGCATCCTGACACTGAGTAGTCCAGGTAAAAGCTGTATCTTTTCAGAGGAGATGCTGGAATGGTTGGCATTTGTCGGCAAGTTGAGCAATGAACCGGCGAATAGACTATAGTTTACCCTGTAGGCTTCTCAATTGTTTCAAGTTTTTTGGAGGTGGCATTTCAGTAATAGCTTTGACCTTTGCCGGGTCCACCTCGATCCCTCGTCTAGAGACTATGTATCCCAATAATTTGCCTGAAGTGACGCCAAAGACACATTTTTTTGGATTTAAACGAACATTATATTGCTCTAACCTGTCAAAGATTTTGGCTAGCACGTCCAAGTGCTCTTCTCGGGTCTTTGATTTGCCGAGTAAGTCATCAACGTAGTCCTCCATGATGTGGTGAAAGAGGTCGTGGAAGATGACAGTCATCGCTCGTTGATAAGTAGCTCCTGCATTCTTTAAGCCGAACGACATTACTACCCAACAGTATGTCCCCCATGGGCAGATAAAGGAGGTTTTGTGCTGATCTTCTTCGGCAATTTTGATTTGATTGTATCCTGAAAAGCCATCCATGAGGGATAGCATCTCATGCCCTGCGATAAGATCCACGATCATGTTAATGTTGGGAAGAGGGAAGTCATCTTTTGGGCAGGCCTTGTTGAGGTCTCTGAAGTCAGTGCAACAGCGGATTCTGCCATCTGGTTTAGCAACAGGTACTAGATTCGAGACCCATTCGGGATAATCAATTGGACGTATGAACCCCACATCTAGTAACTTTTTAAGCTCTGCTTTGACAAGAAGGGCCACCTGAGGATTCATCTTTTGGAGCTTCTGTTTGACTGGTTTGGCATCAGGACGCACTGCAAGGTGATGTACAACCAAGGCGGGATCTAGCCCTGGCATGTCTGTGTAGGTCCATGCAAAGTTGCGATTTCTGCGTGTGAAGAATGCCAAGAAGTCCTCCTGTTCGAACAGGCTGAGAGATTCTGCTCGATATGTGATTTTCGGCTCTTCCTCTGTCCCTAGATTCATTTCCTGCACTGGCTCAACCAAGATAGGTGATCTGTCAGGATATACCTTATCTATTTCAGGGAGGCCCATGCTTCCATCTCCTGGCGCCTCATGGAGGTTTTCACCAGGAGATACGTCCTTTATTTTTACTTTTTTAGGATCTGATACTGCCGTGGAACGGTTTTCACCATCAGACCCATTTTTTACTTTTGTATTTTTGCGACTAGAAGCAGGGGTTGTCTCCCCAAAATAGGCAGCCGGATTGAGTTCCATGATGTATCCAGCTCTGTGGTCTCCCAAGGGGAAGTTGTCTCTTACTCCCATCATTTCGGCAATGGCTTCGTCATTAGGTGCAATATCCAAAATAGGAGGTCCTCGTTGGTCCCAGTCGATGAGGTCAGGGTATACTAATGGTAGGTCATTAGGTGATGAGGCGAGAGTAGTGACCGAGTAGATGGTGCAAATGGAGGAGGCGAAGAAATCGGCAAAGTCACTAAAGGAGTCTTGTAGGTCCGTCTCGTTAATGTGGTCGACGTCTAGAGAAACTGGAGCGAACTCGGCTAAGATACATTCGCCGGTATTAAGGATGCGGTGTGGTTGGCCATATCCTAACCCTTGAGTATAGGGGTTCCTTATTGCTTGCAGTGGTTCCACAATGCCCTGTTCATGAAGGCCAATGCCGCCTTGTCCTTTGTAACCCATGCTTTTGACTATCTCAGAACCTTTGCCGTAACTGTTTGCTGGGATGGTGGGGATGTCTTGTTCTGTTTGCTCGTCCTTGTAAAGCCAGGATGAAATATCTTCAAGTATGTCCTGATCCAGAAGGTGTTTTTTCTCAAAGACGGGCGAGGGTTTGCATTTGATGATGACTATGTCAGCTGCCTCTGTGTGCGGAGTACCAAATGTCTTGGGAGTGGGTAATAAGCCCACGCAAAAGGTGCCATGAAGGTTGTATTCTCCACAGCCTTGGTCGCTGAGCTTGATCTTGACCTCAGGTGGTGAAGATGTTTGTGATGAAGTGGTGGCGATGTTGGCAGGGTCGATGTATGAAGTGGAAGCTGTTGGGGTGATTTGGTTGGTGGCTTTATTGTACGGACAGAAGGTTTGGTTGTGTCCTTCCAGAAAACTACAGTATTGGAAAGGACGAGGATCGGCATAGATAGTGACTTCAGTGCCGTTGTGGGGGAATTTGAGACATTGGTGGAAAGTGGAGGGGACGGCTTGCATGGCATGAATCCATGGGCGGCCGAGAAGAATGTTATAAGGGAGGTCAAGATCCAGAACCTGACATTTGGTTTCAAGGATTTTCTGTCCCACTTGAATAGGAAGCTTTATGGTACCTTCTGATAGCCTCTCGGTGTCATCATATCCTTTGATTGTTATGCACTCGCTAGCATCCACAACCACATCTGAATACCCCAAGTGTTTTAGCAATTTTAGAGTGCATATATTTAGGCCGGAACCACCATCTATTAGGACCCTTTTAATGGTGTGTTTGTGAATGCGGACCTCGATGTGTAGTGCGTCATTATGTAGGTACTCGGAGGCAGGAAGGTCTTTTTCAGAAAACGTGATATGGTGTGGTGTGGCAATATGGCCGACCATGGCTTGAAATTGATTGACATCCAAGTTTGCGGGAACTTGTGTTTCCAACAAGGCCTTGTCGAGAATGTCCTTGTGGCGGGGTGATGTACGAAGGAGCTCAAGGATGGAGATTTGCGCGGGTGTCTTTCCTAGATGGTCTAGGAGGTTGTATCGAGCAGTGAGTGATGGACGAGCGTTTGGACGAGGAGGGAGGGGATCAGATGTGGATGGGGGTGTTGGTTCAGTGGGAGGGGCAGTGCGGATTGAGACACGACCTCGACGGGTTGTGACGGCGCAATCGGGTGCTTGGGCCCGAATGGTGATTGTGTTGACAGAATGGGATGAGGGTTCAATGCGGCCAACAATAGATTCGTAGTGTGTGGGTGGTGGAGTGACATTGTACGCTTGATTGGATGATGAAGCTTTGTTATGGTTGGGTAAGGGATCCTTGTAAGCTCCAAGATTGGCATTTGGTGATGGCTGTGTACTGTGCTCAAGGTTGACAAGATTTTGATCTATTAGGTCTTGGATACAATGTTTTAATTGCATGCAGTCTGCTGTTTTATGACCTGCCACGCGGTGGTATTCGCAATAATTATTTTCATTGTACCATGCTGCCTTGAGGTCATTGTCTTGGCGTGGTCTGACAGGCGGGAGTGTGATTTCTCCTTGCTTGAGACATCGATCGAGAATGTCCTCAATAGGTTCTGCTAATGGCGTGAAATTTCGGCGAGGTTTGCGAAGTTTGTTTGGTCCTCGTTGGTTATTGGTGTTCGCTGCATATGTGTGTGCCGGTGTGTGATTTTGGATATGTTGGACGGCCTTTATATCAGTGACGCCGTCGTTCAAATTATTCTTGGTCTTCCCCCAATAACGTGATTTATCATTAGATTGCGTGTTGGTATTGTTGTTGTTGGGGGTGTTATGATTGGATTTGTGGTTATTATTGTTGTTATTGTTGGACTTGGGATCGTAAAGTTTGATAGAACCCTTGGCAATGAGGGCTCGTTCCACAGTGGTACCTTTGTCGATAACCTCTTCAAAGGTAGATGCGCACAGAATCTGTAAGTGAAAGCCTAATTCCTGATTAAGATTGGCCACGAACATGGTGACGAGTTGTTTTTCAGGAATAGGCCATGGGAGCTTGCTTGCTAGACCCCTCCACCTTTGTAGGAAAGAAGCGAAAGCTTCGCCGTTCTTTTGTTTGGTGTTACAAAGGTCGGTCATTGACACCTCATGTTCAAAGTTGTAGGAAAAGTGATTGACAAACTTCTCCGCAAGCTCAGGAAATGTTCGAATTCCTGGTGGCAGATGGGCAAACTATTCAGCGGCTTGGCCGCCAAGACTTCTTGGGAATAGTCTCATAAGATACGTGTCATTGTGAGAGACTTCGAGGCAAGCAATATAGAATTCCCTTAGGTGGTCCCTAGGGTCTCCCTTTCCCTTGTATTTGTCAAATTTTGGCGTTTCAAAGTTTTTAGGGAAAGGGGGCATGTGCAAGGTGCGATCAAACGGGTAGGGACAAATATCCTCAAAAGAATAGTATTTGCGTTTGCCCCCAGTTTGTAAGTCATCCACCTTTTGGATTAGGCTTTGCAGCGCGGTGTTGAAATCCTGTGGTTGTTGTGGTTGAAACGCGTAGGGTTGTTGATTGGTGAGATATTGGAGGTGGGGTGGGAGTTGGTGTTGGGGATTGGTTTGGATGAGATGTTGATATTGCGGGTTGGGGTTTGGATTGAGATGGTGGTGTTGGGGATTGGTTTGGATGAGATGTTGATATTGCGGGTTGGGGTTTGGATTGATTGGTGTCTGTTGTTGTTGGTATGCGTATAGCTGTGGGAGAACATGTGGTGGTATTTGGGGGTTGGGATTGTGTTGACTTGTGAGATTGACGTTGGGTATGTGGACATTGGATGGGTTGGTCGTGTTGTGGGATTGTTGTGCGAACAGTTGTCGTAGGTATGCAAGGGTGTGAGGGTTTGGTGGGGGCACACTTGTGGAGGTATTAGCTTGTGTGATGTTGCCTTGTATAGCCGTTGTGTTTGAAGCGGAGGGGTTGACGGTAGTCGTGGTAGTGGAGGTGATGACAGGTTGGGAGATGTTAGCAGTGGATGTGGAAGTAGTAGATGTGGTAGCGGTTGAGGGTGTGGATGTGGTAGATACGTTAGGTGTTGACGTTTGAGAGATGGTGGGTTGGGTATGTGACGTAGATGCTTGGGTATTTGATGGGGTTGGGACAACTGTAGAAGTGGATGGTTGTGATGATGTTGTGACGGGGGGAAGTTGAACGCCAAGTTTGAGAAGATGGTCAAGATATCTCTTTGGATCTGATCTTAGGACTTTATCAAGTAGGTCCATATTATCGGCATCTTGCGTGAAAGTCAAGACATCTAGATCATCTTGGGGTATGATGGGGACATTTTGTGGTGGGGGTGGGGTTGGTGTTGGTGCTTGTGGTAGGAAGTGAAAAGGGTCGTTGGCGCCAAATGGGGGGATGAAGGAATATGTAGGTGGATTGTATGTCTGATAGATGGGTATGTTGGTAGTGTCGGTGTTAGGCATGCCAAAGGGCCATCGTTCCGCCATTTCTTGATTTCTTTTGTGTTGTGATCTTGTGGTGGGCATACACGTATGGATTTGATTTCTAGATGTGGGATGAGGTGGAGACCTTAGAGAATCGAATTGATTGTGTTGGACCCAAAGATGGATGTGGTTGTGAGATGTAGTAGAGGGATATGAAGATCGATATGTTGTGAGAATTAATTTTTGCACAAATTTTGGACCAAAGATGTATGATAAGAAAGGGATTTGGGATTGTGATGTTTTTTGATTAGGCTGGTGAGGATGATGTTGTTGATGTTTTTGAGCTTTGGGACAAGATCTAGATATTGTTTTGGCGCAAAAGGATGATGATTTTCTTTGTTTGGGGTAGACTAATGACCTTACACAAAGAGAGGTGATTTATTTTTCTTGAAAGGTAGACTAGTGACTTTTCAAGGAAAATGTGATGTTAATGATAAGATCTAGATCTAACTTTGGCTCAAAAGGGGTGACAAGCTTTGATTGATGGTAAGGTCTTGATTTGGATTTGTTTTGAAATGATTTGTCTTGGTCCAAGGAGATATGCAAAAGGACTGAATGGGGATGGATAGATATGTATTTGGGCTGACTATGATGTATCAAAGGGGTCCAACAATGGTGATGATTGATCCTCTAAGGTCAAAATAGAAGGTGTAATTTTGGAAGACTTTTGAAGAAAGTGACTGGACTGCTGGCGTATTTCTGTGAAATGGTTATGGATTATGGCAGAGCAGAAGGTGTAGATCACAACAAAATAGGTCTCTGTCTCAGGCACATCAATCTAAAAATAGCGTCAATCCACAGTTGTAAAGGCGCTACAATAAAACAGATATGGCGCTAAAACAGGGAAACGATTTTCAGATGGCAAGTTTTTTGGATTCCTGATGGGAAAATTCTTGGTTTTGTCTGCTGGAAATCTGACCAACTGGACTGGTCTGTCTCAGGCATGTCAATCTAAAAATAGCGCCAATCCACGTATGAAATGGCGCTATAGTCAGACTGATATGGCGCTGAAACAGGGGAAACAAAATTCTGACGGCAATTTTTTTGGATCTGTGTGTTTGGGATATGATAAACTGATGTTATTATGTCTCAGGCACGTCAATCTCATAATAGCGCCAATCCACTGGTGAAAAGGCGCTATAATAAGAATGATATGGCGCTGAAACAGGTAATGACAGAATTCTGAAGGCAAATTTTGTTAGATTTTTGTTTGCTTGGACTGTGATCAACTGATTTGTTTTGTCTCTTGGCAATTTGTTTGTGAAAAAATCAAAGCACTTTAACACACATTTGAACGCATAACAAGCAATGATTTTTGTTTGTGAAATGATATGACTTTGTTTAGATCAAGCACATTTTTTACAACCTATGGTGAGATTGGGACAGTATTTGTTGAATCCCCTAGCTGCGCCTATTCAAAGCGGGTAGCTCCAGGATCTTGGTAGCACCGGTTCCTCCTTACATTTGCACACACTTCTCACGCATACCAAGATCCAGGTTTCTTATAAGGCTTGACCCTCTCCAAACCTTTAGATTATCCCTGCTACCTCGGCTAAGAACCGCATGAATCGGGGCCGCTTCAAGGGTTTTGCCCTCTGCGTCAACAAATAGAAGGATTTTGGCTTTCTAAACAATGGCTCTTAGTAAGGGCATCCGTTCAGGTGGTTATACGTGCGGCAGCGCTACTCTCCGTTATGGAGTCTCCCAGCCTCCAAGGGTTGCGCCTTGGAGGGTTTATGGGGAGGTTGGCTGTCGGTATAACAAAACAACACCTGTCGCTTGAGACTTTCGTCCCAAATGCCTTATTTTATATAGCGGCTCGGAAGAGCTTGGCTTTAGCTCGTTGCCGCTTGGGTCGTTCCCACCTTTCGAAGCGGGGTGGCAGGCCCTCTAGGGATCACAAAAGCGATACAATCATGAAAACACTTTTGATCCCCAAGTTCATACAAGGATGCGAGGGGAGAGCATACGTGTTCCCTATGATTATACCACACTCAACATGGTTCAATTTTAGATCTTTGGATTAGATGGGGGGTGATTAATCCAAAGTGTTGTGAGAAGTTTTTGATTCCCAAGATCACCAAAAGGTGCGAGGGAAGAGCATACACCTCTCACGCTACTTGACACAATCACAAAGACACTTCACACAAGTATTTAAATGGTCTTGATTAGATGCGTGAAAATGCAATTTTGTTGTTCTTTTTATCCAATGAAGTATGCAATTTGTTGTTCTTTTTATAGCCCATATTGAAGTGTTTTGATTGTTTGTTTGTTTGCACACAAAAAGAAGTATATTTTAGAGCACCAAAGATAAATGTTATCACACACACTTCAATCAAAAGAGTTGTGGTTAATTTTAAACACCAAATTGAAATGTTTGTTCAAGACATGACAAAAAAGGTTCTTTTTAGTTTCCAAATTGAAGTGTTTTGCTAACTAATTAACAAACCATCCTACAAAAAGATTTCGTTAGTACCCGCAGTACCTGCAATAAACAGTCAAGGAAAATTGCGCTAAAACAGATGTATATAGGCGCCACTGCGGGCAGAACAACCCGACTTACGTGAAAATAGCGCCAAACTGGACGATGGCGCTAATTAATACCTAAGATAGCGCTAATAAAATAGAAGGCGTAATTACAAAGGATAGCGTCAATAAATGCTAGTTTAGGCGCTAATTCCTATGATGGCGATAATACTGAGAATTTAAGGCGCCACTGCGCAGTGTTTTCTGAATCTGAGAAGACCAACGATAGCGCTAATCTGAAAGATGGCGCCAAAACGCGGCTCTGAATCAGTTTGGTTGATTCTCTCAAAATTTCGCCATAACCTCCCCCTGTAATTCCTGTTTTTCCTGCAAAACAGAGGACAGGCAACACAGAAAACAACAGGAAAAGCAGAAAACAGACGTGAGTATGGTTAGTATGCAAGATAAGCTCGCGCAGAAATAGCGCCAATACACAGATAGCGCTGAAATCCGTCAGTGATGGCATCGCTGTGACGGATGGATGGCGCTGATCCTGCAAAAAGTCGAATACTAACACAACAACTCACAAACAAAGATTAGATTGGACCTTGCGGGCCCCACCGGGCGTGCCAATGTAGATTAGAGAAAAGCAATAAGGTAAAAACAAAACCAAATGTAAACAAAACATAAGATTATACCTCATGCAAAACCTAATCCCATCAAGGGAAAGAGGAGCCCTTGCACCCAAGAGAGGCTCCCAAGACCAAGATTTATCCCTAGACTATTGATTCAAATGTGAAATGCCTTCTCAAATGTGCAACTCACTATAAGCTCAAGTGTGATTTTGGCATGGTAACTTTGCATGAAAATGGATGATGAAAATGACTTGTGAGAGGTTGTATTTATAGACTTTTTGAGAGGATTTTGATCCAAGGGTGGAGATTGATTGGAGAGATCAATGGTGGAGGATGAAAGTGAGGTGGAGGGCCTAGATTTGATCTTGGAAGATGGAGGGTTAGGAATAAAAGTAAATCTTTTATTCATTTTTGGGAAAGGGGTGAATAAATGAGGTTTGGTGAGATGGATTATTTGTGAATTAAAAATTCACAAAGGGAGGGATAAAATGAATTAAAAATTCATTTGGGGAAGAGAGTTATGACATGTGTAAGAGGAGTAAATGTGATGTGTGATTTATTTGAATTTTAAATTTGAGGAATGTGGAGAGAAGTGCTAATGGGGATTTGACTTTCTTAATTAGGGTGATTAACCTAATTAATATGGCTGGAATAAATTAGTAGAGGGATTAGAGGGGGAATAAGATTAATTAATTAGTGATTTAATTAATTAATCCTAAGGCTAGGATGGGATAGGCTAGAGTAGGCAATTAAATAATAGCTATTTAATTGTCTAGGGTAGGGATAGGCTAATTAGTGGGCTGGATTAATTAGTTAACATGGTTTTAACTAATTAATTGGATTTAGGGAAAATGGGAAATTGATTTAATAAATTTTGCATATTTATTAAATCACTTTGGCTAAGGTTTGGACTATTGAATTATTAAAATTAATTCAATTTTGGGGATAAAATGGTGTGGATTTAGAAGATGAAAGGGATGATTAATTAAATAGAAATTTAATTAATTAGTTGGAAAGGGAATTGGTAAGTTTAGGGGTGTTGGGAGTCAGTTTGGTGGTCGAGATATTTTTAGGTGTCTACAGGTCCCACTTAGGTTCTCTATGATTTGGATTGTTAGTAGCATTTGTCTCCCATATGTTTCAGTCAATAGATATAGCTATTTAGTCCTAGGTACTGGGGAGTAAGGAGAAAGTGATTATCCAGGTTTGCATCTTCAAGAACTCATTTTCCAATGTTTGGAATGCATTTTTTTCAGTGTGTACACTAAATTGCGAGAGAGGTATGTGAGTGCAAATTTTGTTTGGCATTATAATTAGCTCCAGTTTGTAGAAAAATACATGGTTGTAGATACAAAGTTGACTTATGTTTGAGTTTACATAGGTTTCATAGGGATCAAAGAAACTTGAAATTTTTAGTTCATTTTCTATTCTATTCTAAATTGAAATTCTTCTCTGTTTACACAAAAAACATAAATATATCTCACCAGTACTCAATTTTTTTAAAAAAAATTTTAAGAGAAAGGTGGCGAAGCACTCAATTCTTATTATGTATTTAATTTTTCATGTTTTTTTTGTTTCCTTGATTTGCATTTTTTATTTTGTCTATTATGTAGTCAAACAACTCATGAACACCTTCTTTGTTTTGTCTATGCAGGTTTTCTACGATTCTTTCTATTCAGTCTAGACAATGTGGTCTCTAATTTGCATTGCCAAAGAAGCAACATATCCAACAACATTGACTGTTTTAGATGCTATGAACATAAGCTGTGTTTATTTTGCAGAATGATCTATTCCAAGAAAAAGCATATATGAATATGGTGCACATGATCATGCCATAGGATCTTTGCAATGGGTATGAACTTTTTTTGGATTCTGATATAGTTATGACACTAGAAGAAAATTAATTTTGGGTAACTACAAATGCTCTTAGTGCCTAGCTGCATGGTCACCTAAAGTGTGGGGTAATGGTGGGGGTAATAGTGACTAGACACTTATCATCTTCTAAACAACTGAGCATGGCATTTGGCTCCTGTTTAGATAGATTGAGTGCCAAACAACCTCCACAATCATAACATAGTGATAGATTAAGTGCCATTTAGGTAATCCATAATGCAGTTCACTATCATTGGCCAATACCAAAAATGCATCCCAAACATTGCAATACAACTATCCTAAACACGCAAAACAAAAAACTATAAAAGAAACAAAATTAAGAAACATTAGCTCAGCTAGATAGGTGTCTTCTTAGTCATGGCCACACACAGACTTACTAATAGAAATAATTGGCAATTAAAATTGTTGATGTGTTTGTTTTCTTTTTTTTATTTGTTGTTTACTAACATAGAGTTCTTCTCATGAGAAAGAGATGATGAAAGTTACTTGATCTTTTTCTTTTGTTGTTATAATTTGTCGCATCAAAAACCAAATAGACTATTTGGGTAAGTGCACAAAGATGAGGGACAAAAATGGGGTCTTAAGATGCCACTTTTTTTTTTTTCTCTGAAATCAGGAAACATTGATGTTGGATGAGAAATTGAAGATAGCTACACTCAAAATTTGAAGATGGAACAAAAACAAGAGTCGTAGTGCTCCAAATCTAGTTTCTAAAATACTAATTTTTTCTTAAAATGGTTGAGATTAAGGGGTTCAAAAGGGGGAGCACACAAATTGGTCTTGTTTTTCTCAAAAAAACATAACATAGTGTCTGGTGTGCTCCCCCTAAATGTTAACTTTTTTTTAGTATTTCAATAACCACTCCAGTGAGAAATTAGCTATAACCATGTAGTTTATCCCTAATTTTTCTGATAATTTTTTCATGAATAATTGATTTTTTAGTAATTTTCAAAGTGGACACATCTTGAAAAACAAAAATTTGAGCATGCTCCCCCCTAATTTTTTTGAAAACTAATCGAAAATCTATTTTTTTTTAATATGTGTAGAATGGAGTCTAGTTTCTAAAAATGTAACTTATTTCAAATTTGGATGAACGGTTAAAAAAAAGTCAAAAATACTAGACACTGGTTTTTGACAAAAAAATGGACACAGTACCAAAAAAATTAAAGACGAAACCCTTAATGTACTCAAAATGTGAAAAAAAATATATGGTTAGATAGCTAACAGAGAGCTTAAGATTATGGTGGTATTTTTTTAAGTTTTCATTGAAAAAAGTGCCATCCTGATGGGGAGCACGCTCCAGATTATCTCTAGATTTTGCTAAAAACTGGTAAAAACACATCAAAAAAAGCTCAGCATAACGTGAGCGCGTTATAACGCACTCACGTTATGTTGAACATGTTTGACTAGACATATGCCAATTGCTTTTGCTTGAAAGTTTCTAAAGCCTTTTCAACAAATTCATTTTTGCATATCTTGCAATCATTGCATTCCATTACAGAACATCTCTTTGAGGTGTTACGTCATACAATTGACATGCCTTGTCTATGCTTCCACACTTTACATACATGTGTACAAGGGCAGCTGTACTCTCTCTCTCTCTCTCTCTCTCTCTCTCTCTCTCTCTTCTTCCTTCCCTTGTGTACCTCCTACCCTCTCTCACTCTCTACTTCCCTCCCATCTCTACCTCCTACCCTCTCTCTCACTCTCTACTTCTCTCCCCTCTCTACCTCTCCTCATCATTCTTCCCATCCAATGAAATTTCATAAATTATCTTGTTTCCATTTCATCATCCCAATTTATATCCTCGTCCCTCTTTGCATGTCTTGGTTTTCTTGTTTCCATATTCTTTGTCGACATGGGAGAGGAGAGTAAGGAAGAGGGAGAGAGGATGGAGATGGAGGGGAGAGAGAGGGGAGAGATAGGGTGATAAAGAGAGAGAGAGTCCTAGTTTTCTTGTATTGGAGAGAGAGAGAGAGTGTTGGTCAGGTTTATGAGTTTAGGGTTTAGTGGAATTATTTAGGGTTTAGGGTTGCTCAGGTTTATGGTTTAGGGGTTAGGTTTTAGGGGCATTATTTAGGGTTGAGAGAGAGAGAGAGAGAGAGAGAGAGAGAGAGAGAGAGAGAGAGAGAGAGAGAGTCCCATGTAGATACAAGGTTACATTTATCCCTCCTAGTATAGACAAGTTCTATTTCACGAACCACATGGATATTTGAGTCTAGGGATACTCTTGGACTATCACTTGATTACCTATTTGATGCACTACATGCGTAGTTACAATATATTTTATGTGAGAGCATGACATCCTAGACCATGATTTTGGCACCAACATTGAGAAGGTTATGATTTTTGTATGCATGAAGCTTAACATTTTCATGCTTCCCAAAACGCGCTAGCATTATGGGAAGCATGACAAACGGGAAAAAAGCATGTGGGATCTGTAATTCAGACCCCAAATGACTGTTATTCCTGCTTTTCATGCAATATATCGGACAATAAAATACTTTTCATGTTGTTTGACATATTGAGAATCATTTTTAGATCAATCCACCACCTTTTTTGTTTTTTCAACGTAGAAGAACTAATTTTGCATGTTTTTAGAGAAAATTTGATTATTTAAACCTAAATTTTCATGTTTCATGTGTGATATTGTTTCAAAGCTAATTACCATTGATATATAGATTGAATTTGATGATATATATTTATTTTTCTATAAATTTCACTAATCCTATTCTAGAGTTATATAGAATTCATAATCAAACTTGCGAAAAAAGAAGAATTTGAGGATTTTGAAGCCATATTTTGGAGAATTGGTCAACTCCAATATCGAATTCTAAGGCATGTTCAAGTTATGTCCATTTTAATTCATTTATATATGTTCTTATGTTCTTTATGTTCTAAGATACGTTCTTTAAATATGTTTTCATACTTAGTCAAAAGTTGTTGACCAAAACACATGAATCGTGTATGTATGTCTTCATACATTGCAACCAAAATCAAACTATGGCTTGTGATAACAAAGACAAACTCGAGAAATTGCTTCTTATCACTTTGATACCTCAAAAAATTCTCTAGAAAATATATACATGTTCTCAATTGTCATTACATGCACTCCAGCACTACCACATGTGCCCTTGCACTACCGTACATGCTCTAGAAACTCACTTAGCTCATGATGCAATAGCGAGTTCTTCACCAAGCATCTTGCAATTGCTACCATAGCAAATATTGGTGGATGTCAGGTCCACCTACAAACACCTACCTCGATGTCTTTTCAGTGGCAAAGCCTCATGGTCGTTCCTGGCTATATCAAACGCAGACAATCTCTCAAAAGCCCTAAGAAAAAAAAGCGTGACAAACTTTGGATCTACTGTTCCATCAAACTGTGACACCTAGGAACATATTCTTTGCATGTATAGGTGGATGTTAGGTCCACCTACAAACACCTACCTCAATTTTGCAAGAACCAATTTTGTTTGCCTATGGTGACAAGGAACGCGCGCTTCCAAATGCTTCAGTTTCATGCAGTGGAAAGGTGCGAGGAGTGACATTTTGCATTCCATAGGTCGTGGGGTCAAACAGACTTCACCAACATGTTGGGGTGGGTGGGTAAATTCTAGGGGATGTCTTGTTTCATGTGCCAAGTGCCCTAGTCGTTCGGGGTAGCAGGCTACCGACAAGTCCCTTAAGATCCATAAGACGAAAAAATTGCCAAACTTTGACAGAGAAGTTCTCAAAATTCGTGGCAGCTGGAAATGTTCCATTTGGACCTATAGGTGCACGTGGGGTCCATCCACAATAACTCTCTTGATTTTGGTCAACTCCAGTCCGTTTGATCGTGCCGAAATCAAACACATTCGTGCAAAATGCTTTAGTTTCATGTAGTGGAAAGGTGCTAGGAGTGATATTTTGTATTCCATAGGTCATGGGGTTGAACGGACTTTGCCAACACATCGAGGTGGGTGGGTAAATGCTAGTGGAGGTCTCATTTCATGTGCGAAGTGCCCCAATCGTTCAAAGCAGTAGGCTACCAGCAAAGTCCCTTAAGATCCCTAAGACGCAAAAATTGCCAAACTTTGACAGAGCAATTCTCAAAATTTGTGGCAGCTGGGAATGTTCCGTTTGGACCTATAGGTGTACGTGGTGTCTATCCACAATAACCTCTCTCAATATCGGTCAACTCTAGTCTGTTTGACCATGCTGAAATCAAACGCATTCTTACAAAATACTTCAGTTTCATGTAGTAGAAAGGTGTTAGGAGTGATAGTTTGCATTCCATAGGTCATGGGGTTGAACAAACTTTTCCAACGAGTTAGGGTGGGTGGGTAAATGCCAGGGGAGGTCTTGTTTCATGTGCCAAGCACCCCAGTCGTTCGGGGCAACAGGCTATCGGCAAAGTCCCTTAAGATCCCTAAGACGCAAAAACTACCAAACTTTGACGGACCAGTTCTTAGAATTTGTGGTAGTTGGGAACATTTTGTTTGGACCTACAAGTGCACGTGGGGTTCATCCACAATAATCTCTCTCAGTTTTGGCCAACTCTAGTCTGTTTTACCGTGTCGAAATCAAACGCATTCTTGCAAAATGCTTCAGTTTCATGTAGTGGAAAGGTGCTAGGAGTGACATTTTGCATTCTCTAGCTCATGGGGCCAACCTAAATTTGCCAATGCGTCAGGGTGGGTGGGTAAATTGTGGGGGAGATCTCGTTTCGCGTGCCAAGCATCCTAGTTGTTCCGAGATGTAAGCTACCGACAAAGTAGAAAGTTGCTAACACTAAAAATTTGCATTCCACAAGCCTTGGGGGAAAAAGACTACACCAACACATCTAGGTGGGTGGTTAAATGCTAAGGGAGTTCTCATTTCATGCGCCAAGTGTCTCAGTCGTTTTAGGCTGCAAGCTACCAGTAAAGTCGAAAGGTGCTAGGAGTGACATTTTTCATTCCATAGGTCGTGGGATCAAACGGATTTCGCTAATGCATCGGGGTGGGTAGGTAAATGTCAAGGGAGGTCTCATTTCATGTACGAAGTGCCCCAATAGTTTGGGGCAGTAGGCTACTGGCAAAGTCCTTTAAGATCGTAAGAGCACAAACTGCCAAACTTTGATGAAGTAGTTCTCATAATTCGTGGTAGTTGGGAATGTTCTGTTTGGACCTATAGGTGCATGTGGGGTTTGTCCATAATAACCTCTCTGGGTTTCAGTCAACTCCAGTTTGTTTGATCGTGCCAAAATTAAATGCATTCTTGCAAAATGCTTCAATTTCATGTAGTGGAAAGGTGCTAGGAGTGATATTTTGCATTCCATAGGTCATGGGGCTGAATGAACTTTGCCAACGCGTCAGGGTGGGAAGGTAAATGCCAAGGGAGGTCTCGTTTCACGTGCCAAGCGCCCCAGTCTTTCGGGGCAGCAGGCTACTGACAAAGTGCCTTAAGATCCCTAAGATGCAAAAACTGCCAAACTTTGACAAAGCAGTTCTCAAAATTTGTGGTAGTTGGGAACATTTCATTTGGACCTATAGGTGCACTTGGGGTCTATCCACGATAACCTCTCTCAGTTTCGGTCAACTCCAGTTTGTTTGACAATGCCAAAATCAAACGCATTCTTGCAAAATGCTTCAGTTTCATGCAGTGGAAAGGTGCTAGGAGTGGCATTTTGCATTCCATAGGTTGTGGGGCCAAACGAACTTTGCCAACGTGTTGGGGTGGGTGGGTAAATTCTAGGGGAGGTCTCGTTTTGTGTGCCAAGTGCCCTAGTCATTCAGGGCAGCAGGTTATCGACAAAGACCCTTAAGATTCCTAAGAAGCAAAAATTGCTAAACTTTGACGGAGCAATTCTTGGAATTCGTGGTAGATGTGAACATTTTGTTTAGACCTACAGGTGCACGTGGGGTCCATCCACAATAACTTCTCTTAGTTTTGGTCAACTCCAGTCCGTTTGACCGTGCCGAAATCAAATGCATTCTTGCAAAATGCTTTAGTTTCATGCAACACAACCTTGCCAGGTGCCTTATTTTTTGATATGCTCATCATGAGGCCGAATCGGTTGTGCGAGCACGTTGGGGTTGACGGGTAAATGTTAAGGAAGGTCTCGTTTCATGTGCCAAGCGTACCATTCGTTCTGGCTTGCAAGCTATCGACAAAGTGACTTTGTCGGTAGCGTACAACTTAGAATGACTGGGACCCTTGGCACATAAAATGAGACCTCCCTTGGCATTTACTCGCCACTCTAACCTGTTGGCGAAGTCTATTCAGCCCTATGAGCTATAGAATGCAAAATGTCACTCTTAGCACCTTTTGAGTTTGCCGATAGCTTGTAGCCCAGAATGACTAAGACACTTGGTGCATGAAACGAGACCTCCCCTATCATTTACCCCCACATAGATGTGTTGGCGCAGTTAGTTTGACCCCACAACCTGTGGAATGCAAAATTTTAGTTTTAGCAACTTTCTAGTTTGTCAGTAGCTTACAGCCTGGAACAACTGGGATGCTTGGAACACGAAACGAGACCTCCCCTAACATTTACCTGCCCACCCTGACGTGTTGGCGTAGTTGGTTTGGCCCCGTGACGACCAAAACAAAAAAAAATATGGCACCTAACAATGTTGTGCTGCATGAAACTGAAGCATTTTGCAAGAATGCATTTGATTTTGGCACGGTCAAACAGATTGGAGTTGACCAATACTGAGAGAGGTTTTTGTCTAAGTACCCCACATGCCCCTGTAGGTCCAAATGGAATGTTCCTAGCTACCATGAATTCTAAGAACCGCTCCGTCAAAGTTTGGCAGTTTTTACTCTTAGGATCTTAAGGGACTTTACCGATAGCCTACTGCCCCGAACAAGTGGGGTGCTTGGCACATGAAACAAGACCTCCCCTAGCATTTACCTGCCCACTCTGCCCACTTTGACTTGTTGGCGAAGTCTGTTCGACCCTACAACCTATGGAATGCAAAATATCACTCCTAGCACCTTTCCATTGCATGAAACTGAAGCATTTTGCAAGAATGCGTTTGATATCGACAAGGTCAAACAGACTGGAGTTGACCAAAACTGAGAGAGGTTATTGTGGATGGACCCCACTTTCACCTGTAGGTCCAAATAGAACATTCCTAGCTGCCACAAATTTTGAGAACTACTCTATCAAAGTTTGACAATTTTTGCATCTTAAGGATCTTAAGGGACTTTGCCGGTAGCCTGCTGCCCCGAATGATTGGGGCACTTCACACATGAAATGAGACCTCCCTTGGCATTTACTCACCCACCCCGACGCGTTGGTGAAGTTTGTTCAGCCCCACGACCTATGGAATGCAAAATATCACTCCTAGCACCTTTCCACTGCATGAAACTGAAGCATTTTGCAAGAATGCGTTTGATATCAGCATGGTCAAATGGATTGGAGTTGACTGAAACCAAGAGAGGTTATTGTGGACGGACCCCACGTGCACTGTAGGTCCAAATGGAACGTTCCCAACTGCCACAAATTCTAAGAATTGCTCCATCAAAGTTTGGTAGTTTTTTCGTCTTAGGGATCTTAAGGGACTTTGCCGGTAGCCTGCTGCCCCAAATGATTGGGGCACTTCACACACGAAATGAGACCTCCCATAGCATTTACCCGCCCACCCTGATGCATTGGCAAAGTCCGTTTGGCCCCATGACCTATGGAATGCAAAATGTTACTCCTAGCCCTAAGGATTCAATCAAGTAGTCCTTAGGTTGATATGACCATTCTAAGCTTGACATATGACTGCTACCATTTGCATATAATTATACATTTATAAAATGAGTGTTTTAAGATTTTTATAACAGCCTTCTCTGTTTTGCTGGGACAACACTATCCTAATATGTGTTGACAATGCTAAAATGTGAATAATGGTATGATGATTAGTAAATACTCTTAGGACCTTGATGACTATCCTAGCAATCATATCACTAGTTTTTTAATTACTAGATCCCCCCAAATGGAAGCTTTTCCCATCAAACGAATATATGGTTGTCCATATATTGCATGCTAATTCATGATTGCATGCTTGTCCATAAGTGTACTGTGTCATAGTTGGTCTATTGGCCTTGCTAGGATTGTCTTTATGTGGGAATGACATGATTGAATTGATGGGGCTGTCTTCCCTTCTTAATTTAGGATTTCTACTCTCTGATTACCAACACAACCATCTCTTCATTATGAAAGTCCTCTTCTTTCTCTCTTCTACACTCCCTACTTGTAGACTTCACATTCGTAATGCCAGAGTTTAAGTATCCTCTAGGAAGACAATAATGCCTTTGATACATGATAGTCAACCTAGGGCTGTCTTTGATCTTTGAATAACAAACACATAATTAATTCTAGCTACTTGTAGTACCTCTAAGCATCTCCTATTATATCACTAAGTTCATGACTAGTTTATGCATACATTGCCATCGGTGGAGGACACGTTTCAATAACTAAAACCTTAATCTATGCTTGCACATGTGTGAACAACATTCAGAGATGTATGTTATTCATTCTACCTGACTAGAGCCCATATTTCATAAGGTTTTCTGGGTAAAATACAAAGAGATAATGGATTGATCCATTGTTGTATTGATTGTGACAGCCATGATTAGAGGTCAAAATACATTGCATTTACATAATTTCATGCTATTTACATGGTGATTAACCTATTTGTGTGATTAACACTAGTGTCCATGATAGATCAATGATAGCTCAATTAGATAATGGTGAATAAGGGATAGATCAATGATAGCTCAAATAGATAAGGGGAGGTAGCATGATGTCTCCCAATATGGACATAGGATCAAAGAATGATATAACCAATAAGGATCAATACTAAACTCTCAAAATAAGATAAAAAAGTGTTGGATGATAACATGTATACTCTATAAAGTACATATTAAAAGATGACATTATATAAGACAAGATATAGTAATATGAGATCACATGATATTTAATATATACAAATGTAATATCATAAGGTATGGTATATAAGATATAAAAAAGTAGGATCAATGATGTAAATTCTCTAAAATAGAAAAATATGTCAATATTTGATTGTAAATTTTAGAAAATTTTGATTTTCTCCCAATTCCACCATTCAAATCCTCTAAAACTTGGTGGACACCATATGCAGGTATATACAGAGCTACATGAAATATTTCATAGGCTGGTCACAAGTGCAAGTTCCATTTTGAGAAAGCCCTACTCTTTTTGGCCTAAAAAGACCCTGTTTTAGTTTATTTTTGAGATATCTTGTGTTGGGTGAGTGATATCCACAAGGGTAGTGTTTAGACATGTTAGATATGTCCACTTACACCTTCCCTATCAATATTAGGGCCTGATCAATCCATTTGGTCTCTGCTGTTACAAAATAGTCCCTAAAATAGGCCTAATTTAACTGTAACAGTCCAAGTTTTATCTATTCCGTACAAAACAAGCCTACCTAAGTTTTACATATGTTAAATAAGGGCCAAAAGGGTATCCAAATCAAGTGTCAGATTTCAATTATCAGGTGTATTAAGGTAGTTATTACATAAAAAGGTCTCTGAGAAGGGCTACAAGCTCCTAGACCACTTACAAAGCAAGTACATGTTATACTGATCATAGAGCTCTGCCCATGCATGGATAAGATTGGTATAGTTAATTTAAGCATGTATGAGTGTTTTCAAACCATGGTGAATTTCTATAAGTCTTCCAATCAAGATTTGGCTTTGTTCTAGACCTAGAGTGAAGCTAGTGTGAGCTAGTGGGAGATTGAATTGCTCAATTCATTCCATGAATATATCAAGTTGAGATCACATATTCTATTGCATGATTCTAGATAAGATATATGTCATATTAAAGGACCACGAAGGTTATAATTCATGTGAATAATGAAGGCATGATATGTTGTAAGCAAGCGTTCAAGGTAAAGAGCCAAATTGATGTATGGTTGAGCTAGGATGGCATCAAAAGCATAAAAGATATAGCATATTTGTCAAAAGTTGTAGTTGCAACTACCCTGTGAGACATGTATGCAAAGTATAGAAGCATAGACAAGGCATGTGGACTGTTTGATACTTGACACCACAAAGAGATGTCCTCTCATGGGATGCAATGATTGCAAGATATGCAAAAAATGGATTTGTTGAAAATATTTTAGAAACTTTCAAGTAAATGTAATTGACATGTGTAAAGACAAATTCCACAACATTTGCCAGTATCCTCCCTATCTGTACACCAAAATATGATGTTTGGAACATCGTATGGACAACCATCAAAGCATAAAGGATATAGGAAATTTGTCACATGCTATAATTGTAGCTACCCTTGTAGACATGTATGCAAAGTGTGGAAGCATAGACAAGACACGTGAATTGTTTGGCATGATGCCCCAAAGAAATGTCACCTCATGGAATGCAATGATTGCAAGATATGAACAAAATGGATTTTTTGATAAGGCTTTAGAAACTTTCAAGCAAATGCAATTGGCGGGTGTAAAGCCAAATTCCAAAACCTTTGAAATGGTATCTTTGGAACATAGTATAGACATCCATCAAAGTGTAAAGGATATAGCAATTTTGTCAAAAGTTGTAGTTGCAACTACCTTGTGAGACATGTATGCAAAGTGTGGAAGAATAGACAAGGCACGTGGACTGTTTTATACTTGACACCACAAAGAGGTGTCCTCTCATGGGATGCAATGATTGCAAGATATGCAAAAAATGGATTTGTTGAAAAGATTTTAGAAACTTTCAAGTAAATGCAATTGGCACGTGTAAAGCCAAATTCCACAACATTTGCCAATATCCTCCCTATTTGTACACCAAAATATGATGTTTGGAACAACATATGGACAACCATCAAAGCATAAAGGATATAGGAAATTTATCACATGCTATAATTGCAACTGCCCTTGTAGACATGTATGCAAAGTGTGGAAGCATGGACAAGACACGTGAACTATTTGGCATGATGCCCCAAAGAAATGTTGCCTCATGGAATGCAATGATTGCAAGATATGAACAAAATGAATTTTTTGATAAGGCTTTAGAAACTTTCAAGCAAATGCAATTGGCGGGTGTAATTCCAAATTCCAAAACCTTCGAAATGGTATCTTTGGAACACAGTATAGACATCCATCAAAGCATAAAGGATGTAGCAATTTTGTCAAAAGTTGTAGTTGCAACTACCCTGCGAGACATGTATGCAAAGTGTGGAAGCATAGACAAGGCACGTGGACTATTTGATACAACACCACAAAGAGATGTCCTCTCATGGGATGCAATGATTGCAAGATATGCAAAAAATGGATTTGTTGAAAAGATTTTAGAAACTTTCAAGTAAATGCAATTGGCACATGTAAAGCCAAATTCCACAACATTTGCTAGTATCCTTACTATCTGTACACCAAAATATGATGTTTGGAACAATGTATGGACAACCATCAAAGCATAAAGGATATAGGAAACTTGTCACATGCTATAATTGTAGCTGCCCTTGTAGACATGTATGCAAAGTGTGGAAACATAGACAAGACACGTGAACTGTTTGGCATGATGCCCCAAAGAAATGTCGCCTTGTGGAATGCAATGATTGCAAGATATGAACAAAATGGATTTTTTGATAAGGCTTTAGAAACTTTCAAGCAAATGCAATTGGTGGGTGTAAAGCCAAATTCCAAAAACCTTCGAAATGGTATCTTTGGAAACAATATATACATCCATCAAAGCATAAAGGATATAGCAATTTTGTCAAAAGTCGTAGTTGCAACTACCTTGCGAGACATGTATGCAAAGTGTGGAAGCATAGACAAGGCACGTGGACTATTTGATACAACATCACAAAGAGATGTCCTCTCATGGGATGCAATGATTGCAAGATATGCAAAAATCGGATTTATTGAAAAGATTTTAGAAACTTTAAAGTAAATGCAATTGGCACGTGTAAAGCCAAATTCCACAACCTTTACCAGCATCCTCCCTATCTGTACACCAAAATAGGATGTTTGGAACAACGTATGGATAGCCATGAAAGCATAAAGGATATAGGAAATTTGTCACATGTTGTAATTGCAGCTGCCCTTGTAGACATGTATGCAAAGTGTGGAAACATAGATAAGGCACGTGAACTATTTGGCATGATGCCCCAAAGAAATGTTGCCTCATTGAATGCAATGATTGCAAGATATGAACAAAAAAGGATTTTTTTGACAAGGATTTATAAACTTTCAAGAAAATACGATTGGTGGGTGTAAAGCAAAATTCCACAACCTTAGCCTGTATCCTCCTTGCCTATGCCAAAATGGACATCCATCAAAGGATAAAAGATATGGGAATTGTTGGATCTAGGGCATACAACTGAGAGGGGGGGGGGGTGAATCAGTTGTATAAAACTTCTTCTCATTCAAACACTTAACTCACTGTTGTTAGTTAGCAGCATATCAAATAATCATCCATGGAAGCATAATACATAAACACAAGAGCAGATAAGCATCAACACATTGAACACCAAGATTTTGACGTGGAAAACCCGGTTAAGGGAAAAACCACGGGGTGATTAACCCAAGAATTATTCTCTGTTAGAAGAATAAAGGAAAGATGAATGGCACATGCCAATAAGGGCTCACTGCCCGAGCACACTGCTCACAAAGAGGCCCACTGCCTACAAGGAGACACACTGTCTACAAAGTGATAAAAATCACAGTCTTGAACTGGAGAATGACATCTCTACCATGTCCGGATCAGTTCCAATTAAGCCCAACAATCTCTGCTCTACCTTTCGCACGTTTCTTCGCTATACCATGCTCATCCTTACACCACACTCTGAAATGGACTCACAAACCGTTATTTATACAAGACATCGACTTAGGAACAAACATCTAAGTCGGCAAACAACCATAGGAGTATCCGCAAGATGAATAACACATCCGGTCGGCCATCACAAGAACATTCGCAGGATGAACAACTCATCCGGTCGGCTACACAGAGCAAGAACTTCATCCGGAAGAATAACTTCAATTCCGGGCTCTACTATCAATGCGGACCAACAACAAAACCTAAACATGATCCAAGAACCTTCACAAGCCTGTCTGAATGTCCGGATACATCCGCACTTCCTCTGCTTACTGGGATCTCTCGTCTTCCTCATCCGGAACTTCAAGAACACAGTCTGTCGCCACTGTCACAATGCAAGAGGTACTTCCGGACCTCCAAATCATACACAAATCAGGATGATACATCATAAGGACATCCCAAACACTCCTTCCAATCCGCAGATTAGGATAATACAATTCTGGACCTCACCGGACCTTTTTGTGATCCTCTGTCACCTCCGGATACTTGCCGGACCCGGTTCTATACCGGCAGCCACGACTCCTTCAGATCTTCATGCGGACCTCAGAAATCTTAACTGTAGCATCTCAAGACTCATATCTACTAACCCTTTAATCCGCATCCTCCGGTTCTCATCTTATATAGTACATTTACCTTCTTCTCATCACTGTTCTTCACTGTTCCTGACTGAGACTAATTTTCTCAATATCCTCAGCACACAGCTCATCAAATCCTTCTTGTTAATGCAATATGAGTATGTTGACATCAATGACAATACTGGATAACCTCATACTTGCAACAATCTCCCCCTTTGTCATTGATGGCAACATATGATGTGAAAAACTATTAAGACAAGAACTTCGACTTTTCATATGTCTTCTCTTCCTTTACTGCTCCCCCTTTGATCATCAACCACTTGTTTTTCACATGTCTTCTCTCCCCCTTTGACATCAATGGCAAAGGGCTCATACTTGCAATTCTCATGCATCAGAATCATACTAGCTGCTCCCCCTTAGTTGCAGCTCCCCATTAGTCCGGATCACAAGATATGGCTGTGATAGCCACCGGACTGATGCACATCAGTGCATCTTAGTTCATCACCGGAGGGGCCATGACCCCTAACTTCTCCCGGAGATATTCAAAAGAGTCCTTGGGAAGAGGTTTTGTAAAGATATCTGCAATCTGATCCTTGGAGGGAACATACTCCAATCTGACTTCTTCCTTATTTACTTGTTCTCTCAAGAAGTGAAATTTGATAGATATGTGCTTAGTCTTAGAATGCAATACCGGATTCTTGGAAATATTAATTGCACTTGAATTATCACAGAAAATTGTGATAGGCTCCTCATATTCAACTTTGATGTCTCTTAGCATCTGCTTCATCCATAGGATTTGAGTGCAACTACCTGCTGCTGCAATGTATTCTGCTTCAGTTGTAGACAGAGATATTGCATCTTGTTTCTTGCTTAGCCAAGAAACCAATCTCTTTCCCAAAAAGAATGCTCCACCACTAGTGCTCTTCCGGTCATCCACATCTCCTGCCCAATCTGCATCTGTGTAAGCATGAAGAGAGAAATCCGGATCTCTAGGATACCATAGACCATACTCAACTGTTCCTTTCAAGTATCTAAAAATTCTTTTGATTGCCATAACATGAGATTCTCTAGGATCAGCCTGGAATCTTGCCACAAGACCAACAGCCTGCATTATATCTGGTCTAGTTTGAGTGAGATACAACAATCCACCAATCATTGATCTATACTTTGTCTGATCTGCCTTTGGAGAATCATCATCTTTGCTTAACTTACATCCGGTTGCCATAGGAGTGTTCATAGGTTTTGAGTCTTCCATACCAAATTTCTTTAACAATTCTTTCACATATTTGGTCTGAGAGATGAAGATCCCTTCTTTTGTTTGAGTAATTTGCAGACCCAAGAAGAAATTCATTTCACCAAGCATAGACATTTCAAACTCACTTTTCATCTGGTTTGCAAAAGTTTTGCACATACTATCTCTTCCTCCAAAAATGATATCATCCACAAACACTTCAACAATCAGAATGTTTTCATGATCAATTTTGAAATATAAGTTACTGTCAGCAGTACCTTTGTTGAATCCAATCTGCACAAGATGCTTATCCAACCTTTCATACCATGCTCTTGGGGCTTGCTTCAATCCATACAAAGCTTTCTTCAACTTGCAGACTATCATTATTATCAGACAATTGAAATCCATCCGGTTGTTCAATGTAGACTTCTTCTTCCAGATCACCATTTAGGAAGGCAGACTTGACATCCATCTGATATACCTTGAAGTCTTTGAAGGCAGCAAATGCAAGAAGTAATCTGACTGCTTCAATTCTTGCTACCGGAGCAAAAGTCTCTTCAAAGTCAATTCCTTCTATTTGTGAGTAGCCCTTGCAGACCAATCTAGCTTTGTTTCTGATTACTTCACCAGCTTCATTTAGTTTGTTTCGGAAGACCCACTTGGTTCCAATTACATTCCTATCTCTAGGTCTGGGAACAAGATCCCAAGTATGATTTTTCTCAATTTGCATCAGTTCATCTTCCATTGCTTTGGTCCAGTTTTCATCATTGCAGGCTTCATTTATTGTTTTAGGTTCAATCTTTGAAATCAGACAACATTCATTCTGATCTTGAGCAATATTCCTTCTAGTTTGTACACCTTTGCTTCTGTCACCTATGATCTGATCTTCAGAGTGATTCAGTCTTATATACCTTGGAATTTTGGGAGTATCCAGCACTGCTGTTTCTTGATCAGCCTCATTCAAATCTAACTCTTCTTCCTGATTTACCGGATCAGGCTGACTCTGTCTCACCGGAGAGGATTGAGGTCCTTGAGCACTGTCTTGGTCATCTTCATCAAACTCATAAAATCTTGAAGGCTTCTCAATTCCTTCATCAACCTTCACATTGGTGCTTTCTATCATCTTCCTCAATCTCTTATTGTAACACCGGTATGCCTTGCTTTGAGTGGAGTAGCCCAAGAAAATTCCTTCATCACTTCTAGCATCAAACTTTCCTAGATCTTCATCTCTTTTAATATAACACTTGCTACCAAATACTCTGAAATATTTCACAGTAGGAGTGATGCCAAACCAGAGTTCATAGGGGGTCTTACCGGTGTTGTTTCTGATTTGAACTCGATTGAGAGTGTAGACTGCAGTGCTGATAGCTTCTTTCCAAAACATTTGAGGAACATTTGCTTCCAACATCATTGTCCTAGCAGCTTCCTGGATGGTCCGGTTCTTTCTCTCAACTACTCCATTCTGCTGTGGAGTCTTAGGAGCAGACAACTGTCTCCTTATACCCTGTTTCTCACAAAAGTCAATGAATTCACCAGATGTAAATTCACCACCTCTATCAGACCTTAGACACTTTAGTTTCAATCCGGTTTGATTCTCCACCATAGCTTTGAAGATTTTGAACTTCTCAAAAGCTTCTGATTTTTCTTTTAGAAAGGTAACCCACATCATCCGGGAATGATCATCAATTAACAACATGAAATATCTATCACCTTGCAGACTCTTGATTCTTGTTGGACCACATAGATCAGTGTGTACTAATTCCAATAATCCGGTAGAAGACTGATCTTTGCTTTTAAAAGAGACTCTGCTTTGTTTGCCTAACTGACATTCTTTACACACACTATTTGTAGGTTTTATCAACTTTGGAAGATCTCTCACAGCCTGAGTATTGCTTATTTTGATGATGTTATCAAAATTTACATGACACATTCTTCTATGCCATAACCAACTCTGATCAATTTGAACAAACAAACAACTTTTATTTGAACCAACCAGATGAAAGATGTTACCTCTTGTCTGAGTACCGGATGCAATTTCAGTTCCGGAGCTTGTAAAGATTCTGCATTTTCCATTCTTGAACCGGAGATCATAGCCTTTGTCCACTAACTGACCAACACTGAGAAGATTGTGCTTCAATCCTTCAACATATAGTACATTTCCTGTTTTGCTCTTACCATCAAAGGAAATAGTTCCCCTACCTCTGATTCTGCCAGCAGAATTGTCACCAAACTTTACCATTCCTCCTTCATATCTTTCCAAGTCTAAGAACTTATTCTTGTCACCAGTCATATGGTGAGAACATCCACTGTCAATAACCCAGTCATCCTTTTCTTCTACTTGAGCAGCCAAGGCTTTTTCAACAACTTTGTGATTGACAGATTCAGAGAGCAAGGGATCTTCTTCCTTGATGGCTATAAACACCCACTCATTTCCGGATTTGCTTCCTGGTTCTGATTCATCATCTGTTACTCCTTCATTGTCATCTTCTTCATGAACATAATAGCAATTCTTTTGAAACCTTTGTCTGTGAGTATTAGATCTTGCAGATCTCTCCGGACATCTTGAGGCAAAATGACCAATCTTATTGCAGTTGAAACACTTAAAGGGTAGTTTTCCTTCATACTTACCGGATCCTCTTGGCAGTCTCTTTGCAATGAGGGCTTCAAGTTGAGCTGTTTCTGCTTCTTCTTCTTCCATGTCTCTTCTTGCTTGATCATACCATGACATTTTCTTTGATGAGTTTTCACCCGGATCAAATCTCTGTTTGCCTTTTACATAGGCACTGGCTTTGAAAGCAGATTCAGTCTTGGGAGGATCATCTCCAAACTCGGTCATTTCAAATGCAGCTAGTTTGCCAGCCAGTTGTTCTCTTGTGACAGTTGTGTGGGCTCTGAATTCATCAATGGCAGCAACTTTGATTTTGTAGGCAGCAGGAAGGGATCTTAGGATTTTGCAGACAATCTCATTTTCATCTAAAGTTCCACCAGCATTTCTGATTCCACATACCAGCTCATTTACTCTTGGCATAAAGGTAGTGATGTTTTCATCATCTCTCATTTTCAATCTTTCAAATTTCCCTTTCAGACTTTGCAACCTTGCACTTTTGACAAACTCATCTCCTTCATACAAAAGTTCCAGTTTAGTTAGGATCTCATATGCAGTGGGTAGGTCAATGACATTCGAGAGATCTGAGTCGTTCAATGCGCTTAGAAGAGCTTCCTTGGTCCGCAGATTGTTTTCAGCTTCTGTGATTTCATTCAGAGTTGTCGGACCACCTTGTGGAGGTACATATGGTTTTGAAATCATACCCAGGTATGCTTTTCCCATGCATTCCAAGTGACACTTCATGCGACCTTTCCAGAGAGTGAAGTTGGTTCCATCAAACTTCGGACTATCCTTCTTGTATGACGACATCCTGGATCTCCTCAAGCGGTTAAGCTCTTGTCAGAGGAACTTGGCTCTGATACCAATTGTTGGATCTAGGGCATACAACTGAGAGGGGGGGGGTGAATCAGTTGTATAAAACTTCTTCTCATTCAAACACTTAACTCACTGTTGTTAGTTAGCAGCATATCAAATAATCATCCATGGAAGCATAATACATAAACACAAGAGCAGATAAGCATCAACACATTGAACACCAAGATTTTGACGTGGAAAACCCGGTTAAGGGAAAAACCACGGGGTGATTAACCCAAGAATTATTCTCTGTTAGAAGAATAAAGGAAAGATGAATGGCACATGCCAATAAGGGCTCACTGCCCGAGCACACTGCTCACAAAGAGGCCCACTGCCTACAAGGAGACACACTATCTACAAAGTGATGAAAATCACAGTCTTGAACTGGAGAATGACATCTCTACCATGTCCGGATCAGTTCCAATTAAGCCCAACAATCTCTGCTCTGCCTTTCACACGTTTCTTCGCTATACCATGCTCATCCTTACACCACACTCTGAAATGGACTCACAAACCGTTATTTATACAAGACATCGACTTAGGAACAAACATCTAAGTCGGCAAACAACCATAGGAGTATCCGCAAGATGAATAACACATCCGGTCGGCCATCACAAGAACATTCGCAGGATGAACAACTCATCCGGTCGGCTACACAGAGCAAGAACTTCATCCGGAAGAATAACTTCAATTCCGGGCTCTACTATCAATGCGGACCAACAACAAAACCTAAACATGATCCAAGAACCTTCACAAGCCTGTCTGAATGTCCGGATACATCCGCACTTCCTCTGCTTACTGGGATCTCTCGTCTTCCTCATCCGGAACTTCAAGAACACAGTCTGTCGCCACTGTCACAATGCAAGAGGTACTTCCAGACCTCCAAATCATACACAAATCAGGATGATACATCATAAGGACATCCCAAACACTCCTTCCAATCCGCAGATTAGGATAATACAATTCCGGACCTCACCGGACCTTTTTGTGATCCTCTGTCACCTCCGGATACTTGCCGGACCCGGTTCTATACCGACAGCCACGACTCCTTCAGATCTTCATGCGGACTTCAGAAATCTTAACTGTAGCATCTCAAGACTCATATCTACTAACCCTTTAATCCGCATCCTCCGGTTCTCATCCTATATAGTACATTTACCTTCTTCTCATCACTGTTCTTCACTGTTCCTGACTGAGACTAATTTTCTCAATATCCTCAGCACACAGCTCATCAAATCCTTCTTGTTAATGCAATATGAGTATGTTGACATCAATGACAATACTGGATAACCTCATACTTGCAACAGGAATTTTGTTAGATGTTGTAGTTGCAACTGCCCTTAAAGACATGCATGCAAAGTGTGGAAGCATAGACAAGGCATGTGAACTGTTTGGCATGATGCCTCAAAGAAATGTCGCCTCATGGAATGTAATGATTGCAAGATATGAACAAAATGGATTTTTTGATAAGCCTTTAGAAAGTTTCAAGAAAATGCAATTGGCGAGTGCAAAGCCAAATTCCAAAACCTTAGAAATGGTATCTTTGGAACATGGTATAGACATTCATCAAAGCATAAAGGATATAGGAATTTTGTCAAATGTTGTAGTTGTAAGTACCCTGCAAGACATGTATGCAAAGTGTGGAAGCATTTACAATGAACGTGAATTGTTTGACATGATGCATCAAAGAAATGTTGTCTCATGGAATGCAATGATTGCAAGATATGCACGAAATGGATTTTTCATAAGACTTTAAAAACTCTCAAGCAAATGCACAAAAGTAAATTTCAACCAAATGCAAATTTTGGCACGTCTAAAACCAAATTACACAACCTTATCCAACTTCCTCCTTGCCTATGCCAATGGGATCCGGGGCATGGTGTGGACAACCATCAAAGCATAAATGATATAGAAATTTTGTCACATGTATTGTATTTGTAGTTGCCCTTATAGACATGTATGGAAAGTGTGGAAGTATAGACAAGGCGCGTGAACTGTTTAAAATGATGCCTCAAAGAAATGCATAGTCCCATAGAATGCAATGATTGCAAGATATGCACAAAATGGATTATTTGAAACGATTTATAAACTTTCAAGCAAATGCAATTGGCACGTGTAAAACCAAATTCCTATTATGATAATTGATCATCATATTAAATATTTAATATAAATTGTCATATACATAATGTCATGAACATAACATCTAGTTTATATACAAAGCCATATAGGCATGTCCAAACAAAGCCATACATGCATATATACAAAAATATACATCGGTAACATACAAAAGTATGTATACAAAGCCATCTAGGCATACAAAAAATGTCCCAAAAACTAGTTTCCTATGGACTTTTATGAAATAATTAGCGGCCCTTCCTTGACTGTGAAGATGGAGAGCCAATTCGTGACTCATCCTCTCTCTGCCGTCAAGTAGACCTCTTCGACAGAAGTTCATCCAGCTCCACTTGTTAATACAGTAAAAAAATATGCACATTAATATAGAAAATATACATGAAATATATAACATCACATATGTAATCGATCACTTACTGCCATTCAATGATCACTCTCCATCATCTTGTCTTGAGCTTCTTTGTTCGTAGTTGGACAGGCTGGAGTTGTGACCTCCTATTCAAGAAGCATCAAGAAGCAAATTGACTAAACATAAATATCATTTATGTACATCAAATGACATGAGATAAAACAAGAAATAAAAAATTATGACATTTTCATGTTATTGGCTCATACCTCGGTCAAAGGATTTGAAGACATCATGGTTGTAACAATGCCTACCTGTGCTAACTCATAAAGATGAGGAGGAGTATCCATAAATATGAGGAGGAGTATCCATATTTAGCATCTGAAATCAAGTTCAAGATTATTCGACCAAACTAAATACATAACATTATTTTAAAAATGCATAATGATTAGAAATGGTTAAGTTTACCTCCGTATAAGTGGTGGATTTGTGTCCAGGGGACCAAGGAAACCATGGAGGTGCCGGCGACTGTTGAAATCATCAAGTTGTCACAAAATAATATTACCATTGACATATCTACAATAATTACGATCATGTGATAAATTGCATACCTGCTGACTTGATCTCCTCTCATAACAAACCAATGGATGGCTAACGGAGGCAGGATGAAGACTCTGACCCTGGAATTTTATTGCACAGACAATTACATACATTATTTTTGACTTATAATATAGATAGTTATATAAAATTAATTACAAATTTTAAATAACAATATATTAAATCAAGATGAAACTTGTAAAAAAATACCTGAGAGTCAATACTAAATGTATGCTGTAAGAGATCGTCGATGAGAACAATCTCATCCAATATGGATGTCTCCATCAATGGATGCTGCCCCTGTATCGGGTAAAAGTACAAAGCTATGTCACACTTTTATAAAGGAAACGACTAATGATGATCCAACTTTTAAACTTGAATCACTAAAAAGTGACATATATGTTTTGAATTTTGAAATGATGTATACTAATAAAATATTTATTTTTTAGTATATTTTATGTTTGTATTTTTTAAAAAAATTAAAAAATTATTTGAATATAGCTTTTAATAAATTGACACTATAATTTAGTTGTTGATAAAATGCTGAAAAATGAAGTTACATGAGACGTCAATCTTTATATAGTAAATTTTAATTTTTTTTCTTCATTTTTTGTGTGTGTATTTATAACTTGAAACTTTAGTGCATGGATATATTTTTTCCAATTTTGATAAATATATATTTTTAAATAAATAATAAAATGTGCGTGTATTAAAACGTAGTTGTTTCCATTCGACGTCAACTTTCATATTAACTATTTATCTAAAATAGAAAAAAAATTATACCATCTTGATATAGATTCTTTTATCTAGTGCATCATATTTTTTTCAAATTTTTAATAAGTTTTACTATTTTTCCTTGGCATGGTAATTGACCTAATATTTTGTGCTGATAACCTACTTTTAGTAAAAATAAAAAGGAAAATATAAATAATAATTAAACTATTAAAATGTATATAGTTTTGAAAACTAAACTTATAGATCTACAAAAGGGTATTTTTATATTTTTGAAAAAATGTTATTTACACAAGTAGAAGTTGTTGAAATATCAAGTTTTTCAAATAATTTTATTTTTTGGTAAATTGGCCTTAGAGTGGTGCTACATATGCATTTAGCCAACAATTTTAGTTGGAAAAGTTGTGGACATATCTAACTTAGCTAGAATAAATGTTACAAGATCATATGTTTGACCAAAAATAATTTTTAGTTAGAAGTACTTAAATTCACTTGTGCTGATAAGTTGGTTGAAAGTGCGACATAGCTTTGTGTTTTTACCCTATCGCATCATCCTATTGAGAGTCCTGCCGTGCGTCCCGCGTCCCATAATCACACAGGTTCCCACATGAACTACACAAATGTGGGGACAAATGATGCCTATCGCTCTCACCCTCATCGGCTTGGGTAAGATCATCGGCATGCTGTGATAGAGACTACGTGAGAGTAGTCAATGAATGTAATGTCTCCACCTCAACACTCTCTTTCAAAGTCTAAGAGAGGGACCTACGTTCTAGCTTCAATAAGGGTCTAGGTACACGGTTTTCATCTCGTTGAGCCCCCTTTATCTTGGGTAGAGCCACCACCCCTACCCTGGAACTCATGAATGTCAAAATAATTTAGAATCTTCTTGAGGATGAACTCGCAATGGAGTTTCCTTAAGAAATATTGTGGCACCTCATCATTGTTGCATGGGTGCTCATCGAAGACCATGTACCATCTATCCCAAAAGTTTTGGGATATTTCTTCATTCCTACACCAATGAATAGGGAACCGTTTGCAAGTTTCTTCTAATCTTTGGCCAATTTTGGGATTAATAAAGTGTGCACATAATTGAGATTTTGTAGTTTTTTCATTCTTCATTTGTTCATATGACAATTTGTCAGCATAGTATTGTCGACACCTCTCCCTATAGTCTTGAAATTTAGTGATTTATTTTGTCACCGAATCGGTGTGGGAAACAATCTCCTCTAGTGACTTCGCAAGCGCTCTCCTACGATTGGTGCTTGCACTTGGATTGTTTAGCATTTGAATAAGAGTTTGAAGATGTTTCTTGTTTTCTTCTATTATCCATAGGTAGTTTTCTTGACTATCCCTTACATTGTGAGGACGTGAAGGTGGGTTTTGAGGGTTTGGAGGGTTTTGGGGGTTGTTTTCACCCTCCTTAGCTAGATTTGGGTTTTCTCTTGCCTCAATAACTATAAATGCAATATAAAAACTAATCAAACATTGCAAAAATAAAAAATTCTTCTCAAACTAACAAAAATAGTCAATCCCTACCTTCTTCAGCTACTAGACCCTCCAAATTTGCTTCACGACATCTTTCGGGGTGAGGTGGCATCGTGAATTTGTCGTTTTCTCTCTTTCACTTGCTTGGAGAGACTTCCCTTGAATGCGATCATGCTTTCAACACTATTTTTTTGTAGACTAACTCCTTTGGCCGCAGGTGAATGACAAGAAAATGAGTTTTTTTTGAGTTTTAAGTAAAGAAAAAATGTGAGCGCGTTCTAACATGCTCGCATTTTTTTCTATTTTGGACCAAAAAATCCCATGGTGGCAACTTTTTGGTCCCCCATCTCTTTGCATATACCCATTTGTTAATATACATTCTAGAATTGTCAAATTATTAGGTGCACAATATATAGAAAAACATTTGAATAATAAACTTTCAACAATCAAACATAGAATGTTGAAGGAAATGAATTGCACATAAAATTATATGCATACACTTTTAAATAGGAAATGGGTGATTTCTATCTAACTCTCAACCACCATATAGTAATTGATGTCGAGTTTAATGATGCCACCCTAGCTCTCCCAGAAACAAGATTTTTATAGACCAAAAACATAAACAAAATACCTCTAGTCATAACGAATGTAAACTGATACAATCTACAATCAACCACTCTTCTCTATGTTGCAAGTGCTTATTAACAACCACCCACAACCAAAACAAATGCACGTGAATGGCAAATATGGATGACCTACAACAACCACACCAAATCCATGCACATAATTGTAAAAAATGGCAAATTTATAGCCTAGCCACTACACTGTTCGGGAGGCAAGTTTTCAAAAGCATTTACATTCCACAAAAAATGAGCAAGCAAAAATCTTTGCACTGCTAGGTGACATTTAGTTCAAATCACTTTAGTGGCCTTCCATCTATTGAGAGAGAACTTCAAGTGTTGATGTCTAGCTATCACTGAATAGAAGTTTCACCTTCCAAATCTTATCTTCAATCTTCACATTATGCTTTGTTGCCAACATCTCTATGGTCAATGTACACCACAGGTGGATTACAATCTTAGGCGATCGATTTCCAAAACTTTATTATGAGCAAACTATTTCTACTTATCACATCCTAGTTTAAGTGACTTGCTAAAAACACTTATATGTGTGTTCTTGGTTAATGCATTTGAAGTGTGTGTGTGTGTTGATGCAAATATCTGAATGAATTTCATGTCGATGATCAGACATTATTGATTAGTTAATGTTTGATTTGCAATTATAGTTTTGAACGTAAAGGTTTTTTGCAAATATATAATGTAAATGATGAATTTTTGAATGATATATTATTATTCATTTTTGACCAAATGATGTTATTGATTTAACCATTTACTTGAAAATGACTAACTACTTTGCCTTGTTGGTGAACCTGAGTGTTACAAGATGAAATCAACGCTCTTGTGAAGGCAGAGAGAGGGTATCATATAGTTAGCATGCATTTTGTGTAAGTATCATTATGTGTGCAAATTAAGTGAATTCGTAAACCTATTACACTAAAAAATGATTATTTTGTTTATATATATTGAAATGTAATATAATAAATATTAAATAAGTAAATATTGAGTTAATGATGCTTTTATGAACTTTAATTTTATAAAGGCTATTAACATAGTGTATATATATATATATATATATATATATAGTATTAAAATTAAATTAATTTTATAACTAATATTATATAATATAAAAATTGATTATATTTAAAAACAAAAACAAAAAGATCCTTTATTACCTTAAAGGAGAAATTAATTGAAAAAAAATAAAGAATTAATTTTCTCTCTTTTAAAAAAAAGGTATCCTATCTAATGAATGCCTAAAAGAAAGGCGGAAGAATTAGTATTTAATTTAGGATTTAAGAATCGAATTGTTAAGTGGATGAGACCAAACAAAAGTAGAATTACTTGCTCATGAAGTAACAGAGATTATTATGAAAACTATTCGATGAAAATTAAAAATAGTTTGGTTTTTGGGAACCAGGAGAAAAGGAGGTTATTATTCTTTGGACGGGACTAAAAAAAAAAAGAGAGAGAATAGAAGCCTGCCAGAAAAGAAAATGTAAGAAAAGAAACAATGAGAATCATAAGAAAAGTTGAAGCAACAGTTTGAAGAGGCCGGAAGAGGGAAGGAATGACCAGGGGTCAAGAATTGAAGAACTTGAACAACTAATTCCAGACTAGCTCGCCTTTATTTAGTTGCATAGTTATGGGAGGTCAATTGGCTCCTAAAGAGGAATTGCTATCGGTATAATTATTTCTTCTTGTGTCAGGTTTATTCCAGGGCATGGTGTACAAGCATATTAAGTGCTAGAGTATTATAATATAATCAGTCACTATTAGTAAATAAAGTAACTAATATTGTTGTATAAATTAAAGTGAAATCCAAATAAACTAAAAGGTTAATCTATTTTTTAAAGATAACATATTATATTGATGACAAAAGTTTAAAAGATAATTGATTTATTTTTAACAAACTAATTACAAAACTTGAATATAAAACAATAATATCTTTCCATGACAAATAGTAATAATTTAGTACATACTGTAATATAAATATAAAAATAAACATATTGTAATTGAAATTTAGAGTTTATACTTTCTATTTGACCTTTTAGCTTTACCTGCAATAGTACATGTGAAAGCATTGAACTATGCAATGTGTTGTTCCATGGGCATGCAATGGACATTATTTGAAAGTGGATTTCTGTGAGATGTTGTAGTTTAGAATTCCTTGGTAAACATGTATCCAAAATATGCAAGCATGCAAGAGACGTGAATTGTTTGACATTATTCACCATCCAAAAATTGGTTCATGATCTACAATGGTTGCAAGATATTCAAATTGAAAATTAAAAATTTATGTTTATTTGGATTAATCCACTCCAAATTTATAATTTTATATAAAGTTCTGACAATCTATGCGATTGACCAAATATAATTATAGTGCAAACACCTCCAATACATTTACAGATACCCAGAAATGCATTCAAATGGAGAATAAGAAAATAATGAAGAATTTTAAGTCTCCTGAACATGCGATAAAAATTGATAAAAATTATGGGTTGAAACTATATAGTAGCATGTCAAGTTTGAGTGGATCTTGAGCTTCTAGATGAGAGGTATGAAAAGAAATCAATCATCAAGCCAATCCAAATTAAAGTGTGCTTCCACAATTTCAACTCTAAGCTCCAAAATCGAAGTGTTCTTGACCTGCAACCACTGCTTCCCAATCTTCTCATCACAGATAACAAGCTTGAGGGAACTCAGTTCACAAACAACTCTTGGTAACCTCGTCAAACGAGAACATTCTCGCATATCAAACTCACTCAGTTTCTTTAGTTGCCCAATTTCCTCTGGAAGTTCTCTCAGCCTCTCACATAATGAAATGTCTAGGAACTCCAACCGCCCAAGTTTTCCAATTGATGGTGGAAGCTCTTTTAGGCCTGGTAATGCCGATAATCTTAACATTCTTAGAGAGCTCAAACTCCCAAGGTCATAAGGTAACTTTTGAATCAGGTGACAGTTGGTAATAGACCACATCTGAGCAGATGGCATATAACAAAAACTAATGGGCACCTCCTCTAAACTGCTGGAGTGATTTAGGTTAAAATATTGTAGCTCGATGTTGTTGAATGTGGATGTATATTCAAACCCTTCACATAAGCTTAAAGATAGCTTCTCTATGTTGGATAGTGCTTTACTTTGTTTTTGAAAAGGGGATGCAATCAACCTCTCCAAGCGGACACTCTTGAGTTGGATGAGTGAAGATAAGACATCTAGACCTTTTATTGTTGCCCTCTTTGTACCGTAATTGAATACCATGAGAAATTTTAGGTTCTTCATGGATTTCAGAAATGGGGGAAGAAAGTATTCACTCGAAGTAAAGTGTAACAACAAAGCTTCTGTCTCGGGGAAATTCATCTCACACCAATGGTTTTCTTCCATAGGTCCTACATGAATAAATCAGAAAGGACATCAAATTAGAATGTTGTGCATGTTGGTTATGAATGTTAATTATTTGGTTTGAGTTCTTATCATATTGAAGATGAACCTAGGAGATGGAAAAAATGCAAGTGGAAAAGAATGCTTAAGGATACACTATGCAAAAATGAATTTAAGGATTGAGAACAGTAATGTTGTCTAGTCTTATTAGTGACATAGTAAGACAAGAGCATCCAATTCATCTAGAAATTTTGAATAGTTTACATGGATTGTTTAGTCTACCCATTAAGCAAGTGATGAGAATATCATATTCATATTACTAGTTTTTCATGTGAATTAGAAATAGTTTGGTACATGTATGGCAATCAATTTCTTGAGAACAATGATGTAAATATTAAAAATTATAGTTAATATTTCAATTTTTTATTGGCCAAATGGCTGAAATGAAATTTGGAAAAGATTTTTGGAATAACCCACCTGTGTGAATGGAGAGAAGTTGAGCAACAAATGCTCTATCATTGAGCAACTTCCATTTTCCTGGCAAAGTATGATCCTTCAAAGGCATTAGAAACCTCTTTTTGTGAACTATAGTGTCTTGGCATCCCAGATACAAGGCCAATTTTTGCATTACATTATGCTGAGAAAAGTATAGCTCCGAGGCATTTCCATGTGAGACAGTTGTTCTACTCCTGATAAGTGCTATGAAATTAGCTTAATGTTTTAAAATGATAACAACAATCTCAATATATGAAAGGAAAGGTGATTACCCTCGCTTGCTAGTCAAATTCAATAGGTTTTTGCTTGCAAGTTCTGATAAGATGGAAAATGCATCACGCCACTGTAACTTTCGAACATAAACCCAAATGTCCAATAGTGTATCAACACATATTTTCCTGTCCCCTGGAAATAAACCCAAGTCTAGGAAGCATTCTTTGGCAACATCATCTAAAGAATCAATACTGATCTCCAACAAACTAATTAGCCCTTTTTTGTAATAATTTGATATGGATTCTCCTTTAGAAATCTTGATTTTTGCCCTCTCCCAAACCTCATGAGGTTCCCCCCTTAAGGAGCTCCCGATCACCTTTAGAGCAAGTGGCAGGCCATCACATTCTTCCAGCACCTGTAATCCAAGAAATATAAATCTAAAATTTATCAAAAGACCAGTTAGAGGGCAAGAAAATTTTGTATATGTAATTTAAGCCATAATGTTTGGTAGATAACCTACTTTCAACTTCATGTTAGAAAATGTAATCTTGCCCCTTAAGATTTTATTATACAAATTTAGTCAAGTCAAGTCATGTCAAGTCAAGGAAGAGTCTTGGAGTGCAAGTCAAGTTCTAGAGAATTGGAGCCCAAGTCAAGTTCTAGAGACTTGGAGTCCAAGTCAAGTCATGTCAAGTCAAGGTAGTGTCTTGGAGAGCAAATCAAGTTAGAAACTTGGAGTTCAAGTCATGTGCATTGGTCATGTTATAGATACATGATTGTAAAACAATAGAGGATGATGAAAAAGAAAAAGATTGCCTCTACACGCTATAACATTTTTATCAATAGAAATTGTTGATTTGAATATGCATATTTTATTTTGTGTGTGTGCTTTATCATATTTATATCGCTGTATTTTAGTTTTCATTGTTGCTGTTCCACACAATCTGGGCCTCTACTTGATCTATCAAACTGGTATTAGAGCTGGTTACCAAAGGAGATAAGTTGTTAAGAAAAGAAGCTGATTTGCAATGGCCAATGTGAATAGTAGTCTCACACAGCCCTCACTTCCATGTTTTAATGGAAAGAATTATGAATAATGGAGTATATAGATGAGGATTCTATTTGGATCACAAGAGCTTTAGGACTTGGTAGAAATTGGGTATTCAGAACCCCAAGATCAAGTAGCATATAATGCTCTCACTCAAGCTCAAAAGGATTTATTGAGGGAAAATCAGAAGAAGGATAAAAGGCCCTATTCTTCATAACACAAGCAATTAACGAGTCTATCTTTCCAAGGATTGCAACAACAACTAATTCAAAGCAAGCATGGGAGACCCTACAAAATTCTTATCAAAGTACCAACAAATTAAAATTAGTATGATTACAAATGTTAAGGAAGTCCGAGTGTGAAAATTTGCAAATGAGAGATTATGAATCCATGAGTAAATTCTTTACATGTGCAACATATTTTAAATTGTTTAATCTTTGAGCATAATTTAGTGCTTATTATTTGAGGAATATTCATTTAAAAAAATATATTCTATCTTTAATATAAAGTTAATTAAGAATTATTTATTAAAAAAAAAATACCTCATTTACTAGATTTGCATCGACTGTGCTTGGAATTGATGTCTGTCCAAAAGCCCAAAAGCAGAAGAGTGACCGTGCATCCTCTCGGCACAACAATGGCAATTGATACACTTGGGTAGACAGAGTTGTGGGGATGGTGGAATTGTCTCTGGTTGTTATAAGAGTTTTGTATCCTGGCCCTTCAAATACTAAATATTCTAAATTTGCTCTCGACCAAACATCATCCAAAATCACTAGAGTTAGCTTGGGTTGCGTCACAATCAACTGCTGCAGCTGCATGTGCCCATCCTCCAAATTCTGAAATTCTGGGGTCTTCCTTCCAGCAATCTTCTCCCACATGGTCTCTAAAATTCCCTTTAGATTTGGGGATTGTGAGACGGTGATGAAAATGACGTTGTTACCGAAGTATCCTGATATCAATGAAAAGTCATCGTTACCCAGAGTAAGTACTTTAGCATGCACCAAAAGCTGTAATTAAACCTAAACCAAAGTCATTACAGGGATAAGGATTATACCTTTAATTTGATGATCATTGCAGAGAGCCAATGCCAGAGTAGTCTTGCCTCCACCACCTACACCTTGCAACCCAACGACTGACACCTGTCTCTGTATCAAAAGTTCCTTCAAATCCCCAATACATTTCTCCATCCCAACATAAAATTGAGAATTTCCCGGAACAATATATGTGGATACCTCCTCCGTTTCAGTGCTGTCAATAAAATGAACTGAAGCCATTTGTTGAACTTTTTACAAACGGTTGATTTCTTCTGCAATTAGACACTTGATACTGCCTATTCTCCATACAAAGTTCCGTTATATATTTCTTTGAAAGGCAAACAATGATTTTCCATGAAGTTGCAAAGGAAGCAGGGTACGCGTTACCTGGTGTCATCCAGGAAACTCTCACCTGTTCACAACTCAGAAGCTTTCATTCTGCCTTGTACGCATCGCTCTGGCAAATAATAGCATCTGTCCTTTCGTCAGAACAAACTTTAAAAGCACGTCTTTGCCAGCCCAACTTTTGTTAGGTAAACTGAACCAGCACTCCTTTTCGTTGGAAAGTGGTTAAAAGTTATTGTTTTCCCTTAATTAAGTTGTTAATGGGTGTTTGTTAGAAACCTCATCTTTTAAATAAATTTGTTTATTTAATATATTATTTGAAAATCATTTTCATAAATTATATGATTGTACTGGTTAAATTTGTATATCCATATTAATTAGTATTTAGTTTTGAGTTTATTTAGATGAAATATTCTAATATATTTACATATTGATAAATGACACATTTCTATATTTGATTTTATCTTATTTTTATTTGAATTTATCTCCATATATTTACAACCATTAACATCCATATTCAAACATATTCTTATATATTTATTCTCCACCTTCATAATCACATCTTTCTATCCTTGGTCAATCTAGAGCATGTAGAATCATTCCTACACCATGTCGAATTAACCCTTAAAATTGAAAATTTAAAATCAAATTTATCGATTCTCACCTGTTCAATAGCTATTATGAGCCAATTTAGTACACATTTGAGAGATTTATTGCTATGTCTTGGTATTTAAAGACATTTAGTGTGCATTAATTCATAGGCAAGTATTAAGAAAAAATCATATGCATTACAAGAAAAATAATTCTAGGACCACTTCATTTTAGAGGACTTAAAAAGAACCCTAATTTGAATCTAATCATCTACTACACCTATATTCTTGTTGTCCTCATTTTTGAACTCGACAATTTTTTAACTTTTCGTGTTTGGCAATTAACATATGTCATCAACTCGCCCCCTTGTATGTTACAATAATCTTTTACGTCACGTGAAAAGTCCCTTTGTTACCTTAGTTTAGTCCAATCAAAAAAACTAATTTCACTGAAGTTTCGTTAGCAAAAGTTCTTAATTGTGTCATGTTGTCAAAATGTTTGTGGTCACTGTTGTAAGTAATTGAGCTCATCTCTCCTTATAAGACATAAGTTCAGGTTCACTATTGTCTCCAGTAAAGAACATGTGAAGTCAGTTATAAAGAAGCTGAATGAGCATACATATATATGTTGGTGATGCAAAGCATTAAGGATAGAAGAATTTTGTCAGATGATATGGTTACAATTGTTTGGGCCGCAAGTTATCATTTAACGAAATGCAATGATTGTGGGATATACAAATGATGCGTTGGTATTCATTCAACATTTCATACTAGTTCTATAACTAGCATCAGCATCTGACACACATTTCGCCACCTAAACAAGTTCAAGCAATGAATCCATTTTTATATTTTTCTAAGCACTGTCGGCTTCCAAACAAGTAAACATAATTGAAGGAAGTTTCGGAATCAGTACCGGACACGTTGGGAATCAGTACCGGACACAATAAGAAATCTGCAGTTGTGGGGATTGAAGGAAGGGTAGGGAGGCTATCCCTGTGAGAAACCAGAACCAAGGAAGCAACCAAGGAAATTGCCTATGGGAGACAAAGCACTCTAGAGGCTATCTCTAGAAAGGCACGCAAATGAAGATTATCACCTAGAATGTGAGAGGGATCAACAACCCCCACAAATAGCTCATGATAAGGAGCTGCATTTTTGACAATAAGGTGGATTTCATTTTTCTTCAAGAAGTTAAAATGTCTGAGGAAACTTTAGAAAAATAGCCAACAATATTTGGCCTATGGCTGACTACATTATCAACCCCTCTATGGGATCTTTTGGTGGCCTGGTTACCATGTGGAACGAGTATAGTTCTTTGGGGTGTTATTGCTCACATAGTAAGTGTAGCCTAGAAATCAAATGCACAATGAATAAGAAAACATGGACGCTGATCAACATTTATGCCCACAACACCAAAAATGCTAGGAAGGAACTCTGGGAAGGATTAAGCTCCAAAATAAATGATGAGAGAAGGACTTTGTGGATGGTTGGGGGAGATTTCAACACCCCTCTTTACCCCTAGGAAAAATCTGGGGGCAATATGGACTACTCTGACAGCATGGTGGACCTGGTGGACTTTCTAAGTCAGACTGGGCTCATGGATTTGGAAGTTAACAATCAACTCTATTCTTGGACCAACAGAAGACAAGGAGACCAGTTGATTCAGGTAAAGTTGGATAGGATGTTGGTTTCTTCTAACTGGGATTTGGTTCAAAATTCTACCCTTTCAGCTCTTCCTTGCACCATTTTTGATTATAACACCCTCCTACTTTCCTGGACTGACGGTGGCCCTAAGGGACCTTTCCCGTTTAGGTATGAAATAATGTGGGCCACTCACCCCAACTTTAAACATTGCATTGTGAATGGTGGAGAGTCCCGGTTCATGGTTCTCCTATGTTTAGACTCACCCAAAAACTTATACACATCAAAAATAAAGTTAAGGGTTGGAACAAATTTTGCTTTGGCAATATGATGAACCAGAAAAAAACACATCATTGAAGGTCTTCTGGAAGTTCAAGATAAGATGGCTAAGGGGGACGGGAGTGAGGACACTTATAAAATTGAAGAGGAATTAATCAAAAACCTCAAGGACATAATCAACAAGGAAGAAATCTTTTGGAAACAGAAGTCTAGGGTGCAATGGCTGAAGGAGGGAGATAGGAACTCGGCCTTCTTTTACCAGTCAGCTATGAAACACAGAAAGAGGAACAAAATCACCAAGCTGCTTGATGAAAATAATAGGGAAGTTGATGATGATAGGGAATTGGGTAATCTTGCCTCCAATTACTTTCGAAACTTCCTGGCGGAGCAAAAAAAATAGAACTGATAGTATACAGGAAAACAATCTTCTCAACAATATTCCCTCTATCCTTTCGGAGGAAGACAACAATGGGCTGCTAAAGCCTATCACTAAGGAGGAAGTCAAGACGATTGTGTTCTCAATGGGGGCTTTCAAAGCGTAGGGTCCAGACAGGTTCCCCCCTGCTTTCTTCCAAGAATTCTGGGAGATAGTGGGCTATGATGTCATGACTCCTGTTAAGGACTTTTTTAAGACTGGTAAAATTCTCAAGAAGATCAATGCCATGTTCATTGCACTAATAGCCAAGAAAAGTAACACTGAATCTATGGCTGATTTCTGCCCCATTAGCATGTGTAACACCATATATAAAATTATTACCAAGACGTTGGTCCTCAGACTCCAACCACTGCTGGATAGTCTCATCTCGGATTGCCAGAAAGGCTTTGTCCCAGGGAGATAGATTTTGGATGCTGCCATCTTGACCCACGAGATCATTCACTTGATGGAAAGAAGCAATAGTCTGAGTATGGCCCTCAAACTGGACATATCTAAAGCCTATGACATAATCTCATGGGATTTCCTGTTCAAAGTCCTTAAGAAGTTTGGGTTCAATGACAAAATGCTCAACTTGTTAAAAGAATGTGCACCACCGTCAAGTATTCAATTTTAGATAATGGTACTCCTCGGGGGTTTTTTGATGCTGGTAGGGGTATCCGACAGGGTGACCCCCTTTCCCCCTACCTATTCATAATGTTGGTCGAAGTCCTAGGAAGAAACATCCTTTCCCACCTAGATAGTCATTCCCTCTTTGGTGTCAAAGCGACATCCACCTTGAGACCGTCCAACAGTTCGTTGATGATACCATGCTTTTCGGGTGGCTTCAGTGGTGGAGGCCACAAGATGGAAGAACCTGCTCAACACTTATGTGGAGGTGTTTGGGAAAAGCATCAATTATGAAAAGAGTAATGTAGTTTTCTTCAACACTAAGTTGGATTTGCAAGTGAAGGTGAGAAATATACTTCAGTGCAACTAGGCTACTCTCTCAGCTACTTACCTGGGTTTGCCCCTCATGGTCATGTTGGATTTAAGGCATACAACTGAGAGGGGGGGGGGGTGAATCAGTTGTATAAAACTTCTTGTTCTTTCAAACACTTGATTCTTCGTTGTTAGTTAACAGCATATCAATTAATCATCCATGAAAGCATAATACATAAACACAAGAGCAGATAAACATCAACACATTGAACACCAAGATTTTGACGTGGAAAACCTGGTTAAGGGAAAAACCACGGGGTGATTAACCCAAGGATTATTCTCTGTTAGAAGAATAAGAAAAAGAATGGCACTTGCCAATTAGGGCTCACTGCCCGAGCACACTGCTCACAAAGAGGCCCACTGCCTACAAGGAGACACACTGTCTACAAAGTGATAAGAATCACAATCTTGAACTGGAGAATGACATCTCTACCATGTCCGGATTAGTTCCATTTAAGCCCAAAAACCTCTGCTCTGCCTTTCGCACTTCTCTTCGCTATGCCACACTCATCCACACAATCCACACTTCGAAATGAACTCACAAATCGTTATTTATACAAGACATCGACTTAGGAACAAACATCTAAGTCGGCAAACAACCATAAGAGTATCCGCAAGATGAATAACACATCCGGTCGGCCACCACAAGAACATTCGCAGGATGAACAACTCATCCGGTCGGCTAAACAGAGCAAGAACTTCATCCGGAAGAATAACTTCAATTCTGGGCTCTACTATCAATGCAGACCAACAACACAACCTCAACATGATCCAAGAACCTTCACAAGCCTGCCTGAATGACCAGGTACATCCGCACTTTCTTTACTTACTGGAATCTCTTCTCTTCCTTATCCAGAACTTCAAGAACACTGTCTGTCGCCACTGTCATAATGCAAGAGGTACTTCCGGACCTCCAAATCATACACAACTTGAGATGGCACATCACAAGGACATCCCAAAGACTCCTTCCAATCCGCAGATTAGGATTATACAGTTCCGGACCTCACCGGACCTTTTTGTGATCCTCTGTCACCTCTGAATACTTACCGGAACCGGTTCTACACCGACAGCCACAACTCCTTCAGATCTTCATGCGGACCTCTGAAATCTTAACTGAAGCATCTCAAGACTTATATCTACAAACCCTTTAATCTGTATCCTCCGGTTCTCAACCTATACAATACATTTGCCTTCTTCTCATCACGGTTCTTCACTGTTCCTGACTGAGGCTAATTTTCTCAATATCCTCAGCACACAGCTCATCCAATCCTTCTTGTCAATGCAATATGAGTAAGTTGACATCAATGACAACACTGGCTCACCTCATACTTGCAACAATCTCCCCCTTTGTCATTGATGGCAACATATGATGTGAAAAACCATCAAGACAAGAACTTCTCTTTTCTGTCACAGCTCCCCCTATCAACAACAACTTTTCACATGTCTTCTCTTCCTTTATTGCTCCCCCTTTGATCATCAACCACTTGTTTTTCACATGTCTTCTCTCCCCTTTTGACATCAATGGCAAAGGGCTCATACTTGCAATTCTCATACATCAGAATCATACCAGCTGCTCCCCCTTAGTTGCAGCTCCCCATCATCAATCCGGATCACAAGATATGACTGTGATATCCACCGGACTGATGCACATCAGTGCATCCTAGTTCATCACCGGAGGGGCCATGACCCCTAACTTCTCCCGGAGATATTCAAAAGAGTCCTTGGGAAGAGGTTTAGTAAAGATATCTGCAATCTAATCCTTTGAGGGAACATACTCCAATCTGACTTCTTCCTTGTTCACTTGTTCTCTCAAAAAGTGAAACTTGATAGATATGTGCTTAGTCTTAGAATGCAATACCGGATTCTTAGAAATATTAATTGCACTTGAATTATCACAGAAAATTGTGATAGGCTCCTCATATTCAACTTTAATGTCTCTTAGCATCTGCTTCATCCATAAGATTTGAGTGCAACTACCTGCTGCTGCAATGTATTCTGCTTCAGTTGTAGACAGAGATATTGCATCTTGTTTCTTGCTTAGCCAAGAAACCAATCTCTTCCCCAAAAAGAATGCTCCACCACTAGTGCTCTTTCGGTCATCCACATCTCCTGCCCAATCTGCATCTGTGTAAGCATGAAGAGAGAAATCTGGATCTCTAGGGTACCATAGACCATACTCAACTGTTCCTTTCAGGTACCTAAAAATTCTTTTGATTGCCATAACATGAGATTCTCTAGGATCAGCCTGGAATCTTGCCACAAGACCAATAGCCTACATTATATCTGGTCTAGTCTGAGTGAGATACAACAATCCACCAATCATTGATCTATACTTTGTCTGATCTGCCTTTGGGGAGTCATCATCTTTGCTCAACTTACATCCGGTTGCCATGGGAGTGTTCATTGGTTTTGAATCTTCCATACCATATTTCCTTAACAATTCTTTCACATATTTGGTCTGAGAAATGAAGATTCCTTTCTTTGTTTGAGTAATTTGCAGACCCAAGAAGAAATTCATTTCACCAAGCATAGACATTTCAAACTCACTTTTCATCTGATTTGCAAAAGTTTTGCACATACTATCTCTTCCTCCAAAAATGATATCATCCACAAACACTTCAACAATCAAAATGTTTTCATGAACAATTTTGAAATATAAGTTACTGTCAGCAGTACCTTTGTTGAATCCAATCTGCACAAGATGCTTATCCAACCTTTCATACCATGCTCTTGGGGCTTGCTTTAGTCCATACAATGCTTTCTTCAACTTGCAGACCATATCATCATTATCAGACAATTGAAATCCATCCGGTTGTTCAATGTAAACTTCTTCTTCCAAATCACCATTTAGGAAAGCAGACTTGACATCCATCTGATATACCTTGAAGTCTTTGAAGGCAGCAAATGCAAGAAATAATCTGACTGCTTCAATTCTTGCCACCGGAGCAAAGGTCTCTTCAAAGTCAATTCCTTCTATTTGAGACTAGCCTTTGCAGACCAATCTAGCTTTGTTTCTGATAACTTCACCAGCTTCATTCAGTTTGTTCCGGAAGACCCATTTGGTTCCAATCACATTCCTGTCTCTAGGTCTAGGAACAAGATCCCAAGTATGATTTTTCTCAATTTGCATTAATTCATCTTTTATTGCTTTAGTCCAGTTTTCATCATTGCAGGCTTCATTTACTGTTTTAGGTTCAATCTTTGAAATCAGACAACATTCATCCTGATTTTGAGCAACATTCCTTCTAGTTTGCACACCTTTGCTTCTGTCACCTATGATCTGATCTTCAGAGTGGTTTAGTCTTACATACCTTGGAATTTTGCGAATATCCTGCACTGTTGCTCCTTGATCAGGTTCATTCTGACCTATTTCTTCTTCCTGATTTACTGGATCAAGTTGATTCTGACTTACCAGAGGGGATTGAGTCCCTTGAACCTGAACACCATCTTGATCATCTTCATCAAACTCATAAAATCTTGAAGGCTTCTCAATTCCTTCATCAACTTTCACATTGGTGCTTTCTATCATCTTCCTCAATCTCTTATTGTAACACCGGTATGCTTTGCTTTGAGTGGAGTAGCCCAAGAAAATTCCTTCATCACTTCTAGCATCAAACTTTCCTAGATCTTCATCTCTTTTAATATAACACTTGCTACCAAATACTCTGAAATATTTCACAGTAGGAGTGATGCCAAACCAGAGTTCATAGGGGGTCTTACCAGTGTTGTTTCTGATTTGAACTCGATTGAGAGTGTAGACTGCAGTGCTGATAGCTTCTTTCCAAAACATCTGAGGAACATTTTCTTCCAACATCATTGTCCTGGCAGCTTCCTGGATGGTCCGGTTCTTTCTCTCAACTACTCTATTCTGCTGTGGAGTCCTAGGAGCAGATAATTGTCTCCTTATACCCTGCTTCTCACAAAAGTCAATGAACTCACCAGATGTAAATTCACCACCTCTATCAGACCTTAGACACTTTAGTTTCAATCCAGTTTGATTCTCTACCATAGCTTTGAAAATTTTGAACTTCTCAAATGCTTCTGATTTTTCTTTTAGAAAGGTAACCCACATCATCCGGGAATGATCATCAATTAACAACATGAAATATCTATCACCTTGCAGACTCTTGATTCTTGTCGGACCACAGAGATCAGTATGTACTAATTCCAACAATCCGGTAGAAGACTGATCTTTGCTTTTGAAAGAGACTCTGCTCTGTTTACCTAGCTGACATTCTTTGCACAAACTATTTGTAGGTTTCACCAATTTTGGAAGGTCTCTTACAGCCTGAATATTGCTTATCTTGATGATGTTATCAAAATTCACATGACACATTCTTCTATGCCATAACCAACTCTGATCAACTTGAGCAAACAGACAACTTTTGTTTGAACCAACCAGATGAAAGATATTACCTTTTGTTTGAGCACCGGATGCAATTTCAGTTCCGGAGCTTGTAAAGATTCTGCATTTTCCATTCTTGAACCGGAGATCATAGCCTTTGTCCACTAACTGACCAACACTGAAAAGATTGTGCTTCAATCCTTCAACATATAGTACATTACCTGTTTTGCTCTTTCCATCAAAGGAAATAGTTCCCCTACCTCTGATTCTGCCAGCAGAATTGTCACCAAACTTTACCATTCCTCCTTCATACCTTTCCAAATCTAAGAACTTATTCTTGTCACCAGTCATATGGTGAGAACATCCACTATCAATAACCCAATCATCCTTTTCTTCCACTTGAGCAGCCAAAGCTCTTTCCACAACCTTGTGATTGATAGATTAAGAGGATATTGAATCTTCTTCCTTGATGGCAATAAACACCCATTCATTTCCAGATTTGCTTTCTAGTTCTAATTCATCATCTGTTACTCCTTCATTGTCATCTTCTTCATGAACATAATAGCAGTTCTTTTGAAACCTTTGTCTGTTAGTATTAGACCTTGCAGATCTTTCCGGACATCTTGAAGCAAAATGACCAATCTTATTGCAGTTGAAACACTTAAAGGGTAGTTTTCCTTCATACTTACCGGATCCTCTTGGCAGTCTCTTTGCAATGAGGGCTTCAAGTTGAGCTGTTTCTGCTTCTTCTTCTTCCATGTCTCTTCTTGCTTGATCATACCATGACATCTTCCTTGATGAGTTTTCTCCCGGATCAAATCTCTGTTTGCCTTTCACATAGGCACTGGCTTTGAAAGCAGATTCAGTCTTGGGAGGATCATCTCCAAACTCGGTCATTTCAAATGCAGCTAGTTTGCCAGCCAGTTGTTCTCTTGTGACAGTTGTGTGGGCTCTGAATTCATCAATGGCAGCAACCTTGATTTTGTAGGAAGCAGGAAGGGATCTTAGGATTTTGCAGATAATCTCATTTTCATCTAGAGTTCCACCAGCATTTCTAATTCCACATACCAGCTCATTCACTCTTGGCATAAAGGTAGTGATGTTTTCATCATCTCTCATCTTCAATCTTTCAAATTTCCCTTTCAGACTTTGCAACCTTGCACTTTTGACAAACTCATCTCCTTCATACAGAAGTTCCAGTTTAGTCAGGATCTCATATGCAGTTGGTAGGTCAATAACATTTGAGAGATCTGAATTATTCAATGCGCTTAGTAGGGCTTCCTTGGTCCGCAGATTATTTTCAGCATCTGTGATTTCATTCAGAGTTGTCGGACCACCTTGTGGAGGTACATATGATTTTGAGACCATAGCCAAGTATGCTTTTCCCATACATTCCAAGTGACACTTCATGCGACCTTTCCAGAGAGTGAAGTTGGTTCCATCGAACTTCGGACTATCCTTCTTGTATGACGACATCCTGGATCTCCTCAAGCGGTTAAGCTCCTTTCAGAGGAACTTGGCTCTGATACCAATTGTTGGATTTAAGGCATACAACTGAGAGGGGGGGGGTGAATCAGTTGTATAAAACTTCTTGTTCTTTCAAACACTTGATTCTTCGTTGTTAGTTAACAACATATCAATTAATCATCCATGAAAGCATAATACATAAACACAAGAGCAGATAAACATCAACACATTGAACACCAAGATTTTGACGTGGAAAACCCGGTTAAGGGAAAAACCACGGGGTGATTAACCCAAGGATTATTCTCTGTTAGAAGAATAAGAAAAAGAATGGCACTTGCCAATTAGGGCTCATTGCCCAAGCACACTGCTCACAAAGAGGCCCACTGCCTACAAGGAGACACACTGTCTACAAAGTGATAAGAATCACAATCTTGAATTGGAGAATGACATCTCTACCATGTCCGGATCAGTTCCATTTAAGCCCAAAAACCTCTGCTCTGCCTTTCGCACTTCTCTTCGCTATGCCACACTCATCCACACAATCCACACTTCGAAATGAACTCACAAACCGTTATTTATACAAGACATCGACTTAGGAACAAACATCTAAGTCGGCAAACAACCATAAGAGTATCCGCAAGATGAATAACACATCCGGTCGGCCACCACAAGAACATTCGCAGGATGAACAACTCATCCGGTCGGCTAAACAGAGCAAGAACTTCATCCGGAAGAATAACTTCAATTCTGGGCTCTACTATCAATATGGACCAACAACACAACCTCAACATGATCCAAGAACCTTCACAAGCCTGCCTGAATGACGAGGTACATCCGCACTTTCTTTACTTACTGGAATCTCTTCTCTTCCTTATCCGGAACTTCAAGAACACTGTCTGTCGCCACTGTCATAATGCAAGAGGTACTTCCGGACCTCCAAATCATACACAACTTGAGATGGCACATCACAAGGACATCCCAAAGACTCCTTCTAATCTGCAGATTAGGATTATACAGTTCCGGACCTCACCGGACCTTTTTGTGATCCTCTGTCACCTCTGAATACTTGCCGGAACCGGTTCTACACCGACAGCCACAACTCCTTCAGATCTTCATGCGGACCTCTGAAATCTTAACTGAAGCATCTCAAGACTCATATCTACAAACCCTTTAATCCGCATCCTCCGGTTCTCAACCTATACAATACATTTGCCTTCTTCTCATCACAGTTCTTCACTGTTCCTGACTGAGGCTAATTTTCTCAATATCCTCAGCACACAGCTCATCCAATCCTTCTTGTCAATGCAATATGAGTATGTTGACATCAATGACAACACTGGCTCACCTCATACTTGCAACAGGTCAAAGATGTGACCCTGACTTTTTGGAATACTATCCTGGAATGTATCCAAAAGAAAATGGAGGGTTGGAAAGGTAAACTCCTTAGCCAAGCTGGTAAACATCAACTTTTAAAGGCTTCATTGCAAGGCATCCTCACCTATTTTCTTTCCCTATTTAAAATTCCCAAATACATGGCAGAAAAATTAGAAAGGATCCAGAGAACCTTCCTATGGATTGTTGTGGAGGAAAAGAAGAGGATTTCGTTGGTTGGATGGGATAGATTCTGTCTGCCCAAGATGCAAGGGGGACTGGGAATCAGAGAGATTCAGGGGATGAATAAATCCCTGCTTACCAAAATTGGTTGGACTTTCCTCAAGGAGGAGAAAGACTGGGTTCATATGATGAAAGCTAAATACCTACAAAAATAGCCCCAAATTAGGTATTCTTGATAGAGATACCCTTCCCAAAGGCTCTATCATTTGGAACAAAATGACCAAAACCAGAAACACGCTTTCCCAAGGCATCAAATGGAAGCTGGGAAAGGGAGATAAAACTAGGTTCTGGGAGGATAACTGGCTGAGGGATGGTCCTCTATTTGACAGAAGGAACAATACCACTAAGGAGAGAGCAGTGAGTTTTTTTTGGTAGCTCGGTCTACAACTACATTTCTAGCCATTCCCACAGTAAAAGGAGATGGAAGAACCTCTCGGATTGCTGTAATACCCAATCTGAGAAGTTGGAGTTTTAGATTCTGCAAAATGAGTTGGACAAGCACATAATTCTAATTTTTGAAAGGGAAGATGAAATGCTATGGGGGCAAGATCAAAAGGGAAAATTCTCGGTTAAATCAACTTACCACCTGCTGGAAAATAGTGGTTAGGAGAGTTAGTTCTGGAAAAGCATCTGGAATAATAAATTGTTACCTAAAGTCCACTTTTTCTTGTGGGCTGTGGCACATAATAAAGTTCTTTCCATTGATAATCTCAATAAAAGGGGCTTCCAATTGGTTAATAGATGTGTCCTGTGCCTTAAAGAACAAGAGACAATGCAACACCTTCTCTTTCATTGTGAGTTTTCTAAACAAATATGGGGGAAAACTCTTGAGAATCTTAACCTGGAATAGGTTTTCTAGGAAAACTTAATGGACTTTTCCCAAAGCTGGATCACCCCCTTTTCTCATCCCAGGATAAGGGAACTCTGTAGATAGATACCCCCCCACCTGGGGTGGAGTGTGTGGAAGGAAAGAAACAATTGTATCTTCAGAGAAAAAGCTCGATCTGCTAATGAGGTTTTTTTCTCCTTTTGCAGGGTGGTTGCTGAGAACACGTCCTCCTACACTCTTCATGCGACTGAGAAACCCCCTACCCCGGTGGAATTCTAGATTTCCAAGAAGTGGTGGCCGAATGCGGACATGAACAAGGTTAAAAATTCCAAAAAGATGGCCAGACTTAACACACTTTGGAATCCCCCTCCTAGAGATTGGATCAAACTCAATTTTGATGGAGCAAAGAAAAAGAACACTGGGCTAGCTAGCGGTGGCGGGATTTTTAGAGATTGCCATGGAGCCTTCATTGCTGCTTATGCGGGGGGTATCAGTATTCAATCCAATAATGTAGCTGAGGGGTTGGCTTTGTTAAGGGGCCTAAAAATTTCCCACTCTAGGGAATAGACAAACTGCAAGTAGGAGACTCAAAAATTATTATAGATGCGTCCCTCGATAGGTTTACCGGTGGATGGAAAATGAAGAGCATTACATAAGATATTGTTTGCTTACTAGTTGGGTTCAAACATAGGGAGATCAGACATGTGTACCGCGGGGGAAATAAAGTGGCGGATGGATTGGCTAATTTGGGGCAGAGCTTGGACACTTGGTGATGTTGGAGAATTAAGAATAACCTACCGCAGCAGATTCAAAACCTTATTGGTAAGGAGCTAAGCCCCACCCTTGGTCACTCAAGTCTATAAACCCTTATCAGTCTAGGGAGAGTTTGGGTGGCCAACTGGGATCTTGTATTAACTGCCAGCTGGATTCATGGTTTAGAGATTGGGATGCCATGAAGTTGATGTGCCAGATCAATCTTGTTAGTACTAGGTCACGTCTTCATGACAAAGGTGGCACTAGTATCATCCTGAGATGGAGGCCTAAGGAGGGGTCTCACATGTCTAAGCACGTGAATTTTTGTGACTCCATCTCAACACCGCTTAGCATGTATTACAATGATGAACATTTATTGTTCATTAATGATGACAAGAAAGAGATAGATTGTTCACTCATGGTGAAAATTAGTAGGAACGCCACCCCCAGCGATAGAAGGGATGCGATAATCATTTTTTTGAGTTTTAACGACAAAGTGGGGGAGTTGGGCTACAATGCGATATTTTCTAAGTTCCATTCAACTGCATGCATTGCTAAGTTCTTTTCTACTACCTGCATTGCTATTCCGGCTCTGAGTCATTGGTGTAAAATGGGGGGATAGGTCTCGCATGGAGCTGGAATCTTGTGAGGAATTCAAAAGAAACAAAACCATTTGGCATATTTGCCAAGAGGGCGGGGTTGCTTTTTTACATGTAGTGTTTACAAGGCCATGATGAAAGTCTTTCTATTCAGTTTCTGCACTCCTACGAGGACAGAAGGGTCAAGGTGGGAGCTGTGAGTTTTGATATATTGAAAGAAGTGATTGGTTTGGCGACAGGGATGTCCATTGAAGGAACAAAAAACCCCAGGAAAAGTAAAGTGTCTGACACTGATGGTATGATGACTTTTCTCAAGACTGGAGAGGTTCTGCACAACCTCCAGGGGGATTCAACAGACATGTTCTTCCTCAACCTTGGGATGAGGTATGTTATATGATCATGAAATACTTCACTTTGGAGGGAAGATTCAGGAGATTCCTCCATTACCATTTTGCGCTGCTGAATCATTTTAAGCATAGCAAATTCATAAGCTTTCCTTTTTATTTACTCTCATCTTTGGAAACTTCCATTGTGACTGCTAAAGAACAACATGCTTTAGACCATAGCAAGCCTGAGATCCAACTCCACCAGGGGCTTATCATGAGACTTTACAAATTCCATCTTGCCCTCTACGCCCCTAAAGCCCTCACTCTTGTTAGGGTTGAACCCCTCAGTTGCCTATTTCTGCTGAAAGGAAGGATAAACCAATTATTATAACAAAAGTCACTCCTACTTCTTATGCCACCTCCATAAAGTCTGGCAAGAAAAAGTCTACCGCGGCCAAAACCCCTGAACCTACTACGGAGGACCGTACTCTCAAATCTCCTGTGACAGCCCCTACTAAAAGAAATTTTTTACAAGGCAACCCTACCCAGGTGACACCACAGAAGAAGAAGCAGGGTAACTTTGAGGAAGAGAGAGGCACTGACAGTGGGATTAAGGCTACTAAGGCTACTATGGTGGTGGAGGAGGTAAGCTTTGAGGAGGGAAGCAGTGGTTCAGACAACATTGGTGACGAGGACTTTACTATCACTGATAGCAAACCTCAGGTGCCGTCGACCAGGAGGTCGATGAGGCTCGCTGCCAAGCCTACCTCTACTCCCTAGAGGAGGGCTATCTCGACGGTGTAAGTTAATACTATGGAGCCACAAGTTGAGGAATGGTTTGAAGGAAAGGACAAGGTGGATTCTGTGGAGCTGCAGAGGGACAAAGGCCCTGAAGATAAAAATAAGATGGTTTCTATTGAGCAGTAAGTTGTGGGTTCGGAGGGCAACAACAAAATAGATACGATGGTGACTGAAATGGAACAAATGGGGGTTGACTTTTCGGTGAACAAGGAAAACAAAAAGAGTTCAATGCTTAAGGTTCGGACTTTGAAAAGGGGAAAAAAGGAATGGGTAAAAAGAAAAAATGTGGAAAGAAGACCAATAAAGATAAATAAATTGAAGCCCTTTCAGCTAGATTCAATGATCTAGAGTGGAAGTTCAGCATTCTTGCAAAGTTTTCAGCAAAAGTATTGCATAGGTCTGCCACCACTCTGGTAGTAGTTCAAGATGATGAGCTTACGGGCCAAGGGTTGAAGGACAAAAAATTGAAAGAGTACCAGGATGTTTACGAGTTCCTGGTGGATGACTGGGATAAGATGTTCGGTTAGCCTTTGGAGGCTTGGTCTGTTGCCGGTGTGCTATCTATCTGCTGTGTCTGTGGTTTCCTATTGCTTTTTATCTTTATGTTTATCTGCTTAAACTATGATGGTTTTGATTAAACTGTAATAGTTTTTGGTGCACCTTTTTGGCTGTTCTGTACTGGGATCGACACCCTTTTTTGCCGCTTATCTTATCAAAAACAATATATGACTATGAGCTGAGGATTGCATGGTCCTCTCATGACCTCTATGCCACAACTCACTATAACCAACTTATAACATAAAATAACATTCTTCAAGCCCTGCATAAAAAGGAAGATATGAACTTATGGCTCAATCGACTTCATAAACATAACTAGGTTGCAGCCTTAATTAGAGATAATATCACATTGACATAACTAGTATTTAAATACAATCTACTATATTACTACTATCTGTTCACTAGACTAAATCAAATCACAATATTATTGTATAGGTTGTTTGACAGGGGTGCTCTCACTTGTAAGTTCTCCCTTCGAGCTACTTATTCTTCACACTACCTTAGTCTCCCTTTCAATCTATATGATGCTACCAGGGATTGTAGGCCTCCATTTTTTTAGAGAAGAGGAATCATTCTAGTGCTATCCCCCCAATGCAAGAATGTGGACCTCCCTTCCAGTCTTAGCCATAATCAGAAGGAGAGAATGGTTTGTTTGAAATGCCCATCTTGTCTCTCTTTTATTTCTCACTACTGTCAGCTCTTTTTATCCTCCACCACAGGAAATGCACCTTAATGGCTCCACTCTCATTCCTAGTAGCGATTACAACATGGAGGGATAAAATAGGAAATATTTATTGCTAATAATGGATTTGTAATAAGATCACGTTAAAAATAATATTAGATAATTGGATCGACTAATATGAGACGAAGCTTACCAATAACTATATAATATTATCGTGACAATTATAATAAAAATTGACTCTTAAAATATTAAATCAAATAATAAAATAAACTATTGCAATTGGCTTTTGACAACACTTAATATGCTCATATGCAACTATCATGCATTAACATATAGTCGTATTACCAGCTCATGTGGGTGCGTGAGGTTCTTGGGTAATTTGGTTTGATTATCAACTTGTTGCCATCTATCATCCTTTCCTAAATGATACTCTCCCTCACCACATGGGTGGTGAAAAGGTTATCCTACATCCACCTCGTATCCAACTAGACAGTAATTAGTCCGTTAGGAAAAAATCATAATCATAATTTAAATAGATATCAATTGCATATGATCAACTTTTATATCATATATATTCTATCAAGATAAGTAAAGTATTATTTGTCTCATTATAGTACGGTATAAAATAGAATAATAAATATTAAATTCGCACACTTAATATATTTCAAATAGATAACCAGAAATGGGGTGTGATACAAGGAAATGAGTTTGTCATCAACTTTTAGAGAACAAAAGATAGTGAGAAACAAACTAAACACAAGAAAGGATAATGCATTTTGCTTGAGGTAATAACCTAGCAATGCACATTAACCACAATATTTTATTCAAGAGAAGGGTAAGTGCAAGACGCTGGGTCCACTTTTAGTAGAAGAATTGTGGGGAAAAAACTTTTGGAAGGAACAAATTTTGGCAATATGGTTGACAATTTCTTTTCAAAAATTTTAAATGAAATTAAAACCCATTATAGATGACAATGTCGAATTTTCAAATATATAATTTTTTTAGTGTTGAAAATATTTATTTATTTATTAATTTTTAAACAAAAAGCAACTTTGATTTTCAGAAGGAATGGACTTTGGCAGTATGGTTGATGACTTTTTTTTTAGAATTTTTGGAGGAAATTAAAACCCATTATAGATGACAATATTTATTTTTCAAACATGTATTTTTTTAGTGTTGAATATATTTTTATATTTATTAATTATTTAAAAAAAAAAGTCTCATAAACTTGAAATGACATAAATTACTATTTTTAAATAACTTTTGATTTCAATTTTTTTTGTGCAAAAATTTATGTCTAACCAATCTTGACATCATTCTCTACATGATGAATTTTTTTATGTTACAATTATTTTAGGTCAAATTATGTTGGTCGTACATGAGGGGTTTTAAAGAAATACCTTAATCCTAGCAAAACAATAATTAAAAAAATTATATTTATAAAAAAATACAAAAAAATTCTTGATAATGGGGCGAGCCGGTGGTGATAGGAATCATAATAATTATGAGGATGGAACAAGCATAGTGATTATTCCATGAGATGGAAGAGTTGGCTATCACTTCAAGGATGGTGTGAAGGATTTCATGAGTCTTCAGTGTGTTAATTTTGTCTCAAGAAATAGGATATTGGCAATGGCGTCTTTGGTTGGTGTGAGGGAATTGGGGAGAAAAATAGCTTGTAGCTCTAGGGGAAAGGTGTCACAATGGATAAGGAGCCTAAGAAGAGAAAATGACGGGTGTTGGGTGAGGAGGCATTAGTAAATTTCATGGTAGTGGTTGATAGAGATATATCTAACCCTAGTCAATGGCCCTGGATGGAGAGAATGTGGGTGTTAGCGAAGGATATGTATGGTTCCTATAAAAGCCCTCAAACCATCACAAAAGTAAATAAGGTAAATGAAGTAAATAATCCACTTAAATACAACATCACATTTTCAAAAGTAAATGATGTAAATAATCCGCTTAGATACAACAATCCAAAAGGTAAAAAGAGTGTAATTAATCCACTTAATTACAATATCACAATAAAATGATAAGTCTCATAAATAAATTTCAATAGAGTCATTAAATCTTCATAAAGGAAATCCTCAGAAATAAGAATCCATAAGATTCAATAAATCTTTCAAAAGATAATCTCATTAATATAAATCAAATAAGTCATTAAATATTACAACTCATGTGCTCATTCCAAGTAAAAGCACTATAAAATCATATACAAAGTCCTTTAACAATCAAGCCATAATACATCCAATAACCATTAACAACATGAATAAATAATCAATACACTCATCAGTCATACGAACCAAGTGGTCCACCACCTGCGAGCTGAGAGACGGGAACATGGCCCAGGTATTTTTTCACCCAACCATGAAGTAGTTACACTTCCCTGGATCCCTTCATGAAATGAAGAAAATCCAGCCCTGCATGAAATGTCTAGCTACTTGGAAACAACTGGTAGGAGGGAACACCTGATACAACCATGATGTCTGAATGTGTAATTCTAAATAATGAAAAGCATATTACCTCACAATAGGATGTGGTAGAGACATATATAAATAAGTTTTGCTAGACAAATAAACATCTATTTCAATGTCATCTTGATTAGATATAATCCTTTAAATAGTAACCTGGTTCAATTCCTAAAAAGAGAAAAAGATATATCTGATAATCCACATTCGACATCCTAGCCCAGAAAGTAACCTAATAACATTCCTAGATAAAAATATACCTTCTTTCCCCACTAATTCAATAAGTAAATAAGTCAATAAACAAATAAAATAATGAATAAATCAAAATCACCTATGACCACCTCTAATCGCTTTCCCATGCATCAATAAAGAAATCACACTTTTCGATCAAGCAGTAATGAAGATCATCATAAGCAATATAGGTTTTGTAATCTGATTATATTCTCAATTCGTAATTACATAGTTTAAATAGATTGTAGAAACTAATGATTTTACCTCATATCCAAATACTATTTCAATAAAATCAAATGATGAGGTTTGACTACTCCACTTCCATACAATGAGGTTTCATGCATACTTATGTCAAATATTATTTCTATCTTTCCTCAAGATCAATAAATAAAATAAAACAAATCAATGTTCTATAAATCATTTCAAATCCCTTTTCCAAAACTCTAATCAAGGAAACAAACTTTCCAAGCAAAAATCCATCTTTTGTTCATACAATTGCATCCATAAGTTTGTCAAATTTATATAAATTTCTAATCCATTTTGAGTCATAATTCACTATATAAAAGTCTTTCTCATATTAATCCAAATCTACTGTCTTTTCTGTGACAGGAACTACTCAGTTTATTCAATAAGTTTATGTGTAACATTCAATAACCTTCCTGTCATTTCAGTGGCATGAGCTATGGCAAAATTGAAAAATAAATAAAGAATAGAGTTTGTAATCTAATTTCAGTCACCCTAAGGTAATGTTTACAAAGGTTTTGAACAACAAATAATAGAATATATCTACATGAAAATGAGAATTTTATTTATGTTTAAGAGATTATGTTCATATCATTTATTCAACAAAATAGATCGATTCTTTAACAAGATTGATTTCAAAACAACATCAATAAAGATATAGTCATATGTGTCTGTCATAAAATAAATTTATTTGCACCTGTGGTTTGTAATGACTTGGGCTATGGTTTAAGTCAATGGCTAGAACAAAGGCTGATCTAACAGTTAAACAAGAAATAAGAACTAGAATAGGAGAAGTTGATTTCTTAGCAAATTGACGATTTTTAACGACAAACAATACTGATTTTTATCAACAAATAAGACTGATTTTTTATCAGCAAACAAGATTGATTTTATCAACAAACAGGATTGATTTTATCAGCACACAAAATTGATTTTATTAGCAAACAAGATCAATTTTTAATAGTATAAAAAATAGATGAAAAATATAGAATGTAACTACTGTTACAGGAACTTTTTGGATCAGCAATACATAATAGACTTACTGTCACTCATGACATTGATTAAAAATGGATCTTAGAATAGAAATAACATAGATGAATAAGTCTACATGAATCTAATTCTATCCTCTAAGTTATGAGTTTATTTTCACTTTGTTTGATCAATAAGAAGAGGTCGTTTCAATTAAAAGATTAGTTTTCTAACAACAAAACAAGAACATTCCAATGGCCATAATAACTAAGGTTTTTTAACAGCTAAAACAATCATTATTAATTCAACATACAAGGAAAATACCCAGATTCTAAGCTGAAGAAAGGAGAGCGATTCTACCTTTCAATTGCTCAGGCTGTCCAGAAAACAAAAAAAAAACATCCTCTTCCTTTGCAAAAACTCTCACTAAGAATTGTTAATTTCTTCAAAGTATTTCTGGGTTTTGTTCTACTCTTCTCCATCTTTCCATAACACTTTACATTTTCAAATTTTGTTCTAATATGACAAAGTTATTTCCATTTTACTATGACTGTTCTTGACTAATTTTTAAAAATGCCTTTTTAAAAAAATTAAAAATCCTCTTTAATCTTGGCATCCAAAATTTAGGTTTTTCCATGCTTTTTAATAACTGATGGATACTTTAAGTTTTGCATGAGATTGCATTTAAAAAGGCTTTGAATTTCTATTTAAATTTGAAAAAAAATAGATTAAGTATCTTTTGTCACTTGCATGACAATAATTTATTTAATTCTCTTTATTTTAGATTTCTAAATATAATAATACTATTATTAATACTATTTATCTATTTTAAATAAACATAATCACTCCAAATAAACTCAAGATGTAATTACAATAGTAATAATACTATATATTTATATATTTTTAATTAGAATAAAATAATTTTATTAACTTTCTATCACATGCAAGACAATAAATATTCTTTTAAATTCTTTTACTTAGGATTCTAAATATAATAAATGTTATTTAATATAATTTATTTATTTTCAAATTACATAGTCATTTAAATCAAACAAGAAGTATTTAAATAATATTAAAATAATAATATATACATACCTATTGTAATTTATAAATATAATGGTTTAAATCTAATTTAGGTATTGTCTTCCAAACATCCATATTTTATAAATAGGAAAATTTTATTGTTTATTATTAAATAATATAAAATACAACCATATATATTCACCGTTTAAAATACAATACACCCTTTAATAATAATCAAAAGAACTTTTAATATTTACAATTAAATCATGTATTCGAAAAGGATTTTCATACTAATTATAAGCACATTTTTTTTTTTTAAGCATCTAGCCATCAATCACATTTATTATCCACATGATAATGCTTATTAAATCATTCAAAATAATGCAATATGAGACTACGTGTGTGAGTGCATCAGGGTTAACCATCCCAAACAGTTCTTGCCAAGTGGCTAGAACACCTCTACCTCAACCATTGTCTCATCTTCGACAAGTACCTGCATTCATTTGCACTCAACTCGACATCAATAGGTTAGTTCCCAAAAACATAGCCTAATTAAATCATTATAATCACATCGATAATATTTAATATTTAAATCAACTTTTCAATTTACACAAATATAACATCATGATAATTACCTTTTCACACGTGGAACTTACTCAAAGTAAAATAACCATAGTAAATGTTCATTATTCTAGAATAATTATATTGTCCATAAAAATAAGACGTGACAGTTCTCCAGGGGTTAGTATTCAAACTACGATAGCAAAGCTCCTCTTGGACCTTGGTTACACTTGTGGGAGATGGAATACTTTTGATGTAGCGCAATCTCTTTCCTGTGCCTCCATGCTATCGATGACAACTATCTCCTTCCTTTTGCATGATGATATTGGTGATGTTATTCACTAGTTTGAAGTTTATTTTGATTGCTTCTTAGAGCATTTTCAGACCATCAAGTGGCATTAATTCTATCTCCAGTGATCTGTTGAAGAAATTGCTCTAGATTTGAAGATCACACTTCTTACTGAGGCTATTCTAGTGGAGTCCGAATGCTATGACGATGATGAAGTAGAGGAGGATGAGGTAGTGACGGAGGTTCTTGGTTCGATGGATATTAAGGATGTTGTGAAGGTTCCAAGTTTGAATGTTCATTGTGATAAATGTGAGTTGGGGGGCCATGAGGCCTGTGTAATTTGCCTCGGCTCCCAAACCTTTCATTAAGACTAATTAAGTCTTATTAATAGTATATGATAGGGGTATAGATACTAGTAGTTAGCAGATAGTAGAACAATTAGATATTTCACTAGTCCAACTGCTCGTTGGACTTGGCTTTTTGTGGCTATGTAGCCTAAAACACTGGTCTTTTTTTGGTTCCTGGATCCTAAACCAAGTAATACAACAAAAAAATTAGAAAAAATATCCTAACCAAAGTTCAACATCATATGCATCTTTCCACAAAAATATTTTGAAAAATACTTTCATTTACTACTTATTTGTTTGTCATACACGTGCATGTTTTAGCCTTCAACATAATTTTTTAAAAAGGTCATTTTTGTACATCCTATTAAAAACCAACTTTTATCATCTAGGTATTAGAATAAATTACATATTTAAAACTTAGGAACAAAATCCTACATTTCATATTTTTATGCCATGCTAATATTCTATGTGTAAGTGCTTCAAATTTTTACCCCATGAAGAACTCTAATTTTCATGGAAAATACTTCAACTTTTTAGTCAAAAAGTGGACCCAACTTCTTGCACTCACCTAGAAGATACTATATAGCATGTCCTCAAAACCATAATATATGTGAAATGAAATTTATAGATAACTGTTGATTTGAAATAGACTACATCAACAAAAAATTTTGTAAGAAAAAATAAACATATACAACATTCTTGTACAAGTCACACAACCAAAAACATTTTATTTACAAACATGACAAAATGTCTGACTACATAAACATCAAAACATAGCAAGACATAGCGACCAACTTGTTTACAATGCCAACCGAAACTTTACAAGGGAAGGCCACAAAGGGGAATTTCAAAAATTTCATTGACACTACATATTACCCAAGTAACATGCTCAAGTAAACCAAACAACTTAGTAGCTCCACCTGATCCATATTATTATTCAAAGAAGATATCTTTTAGCCAGAAAAATAACCCATCAAACTTATCATACATCATTGTCAAGTTATTCAATACATCATGAAAGGCTTGTAAATTGTCCACCTCCAATAAACATGCATAAAAAACCATTCCCTTGACCCTCTCAAGGAGCTCATGACAAGACTAAGACAACTCCATCGAAATCCCGTGTAGTTTTGTTGTTGCATTTGCATTGGGAGAAACATTCATAATAGGCCAACAAAGTCTAGGTTTGTTGTACTCTCATTTGATTTTCTACTTGAGATTTTAATAAACTCAATAGGATGTGGAGGTGCAACTATAACCTTATCCTTAACACATTAGAATAAACAATTAGATTAAGTACATTCTAAGTCAAAACAAATTACATGAACATACAAATTTGAAACATATCAATATGGTTAATCATACGAGGTCAAACAAAAAGATCATACACCATAACAACTATAAATAATTATCTTAATTAGTTTCCAAGACCTTGATAAGTACACAATTTAACTTAAAGATATTAAAATGATTGTCCTCACTTGATTTTCTAGAGATTTCTCAATATAAGATAAAATAGGTTCAAATATAAAAATTAGCTAACAAGGACCCATTTTCCATATTACATCTTATCTCTTAGAATATCCCTTATCACTTGGGGTTCACATAAGAAAGGTAAATTTATTAAACTATTTATTTAGGATTCATATTTCATATATAACATATTTTCATTTAATTATCCTTCTAATATATTTGTTTTCAAAAATATATTTATCACCTTCATCCATAAAATGGAAAATAAAATTTAGGTTGTTATAATTTCTTTTCTTGCCAACTCTTGTATACCCTTCATGACATACTTTGATAATGATAACCTTGAATTTAACAAGTTCCCATGTTTCTGTAATGATCTTCATAGCAATTTGCAAAGAATACTTCCAATAATTATGTACCTTTTAGTGGTGACTTACTTTCATAATATTTCTTAACTATTTAAACTACACCATAGAATAACTATTAGTTATTTTACAACAATTTTAATACAAGTGACTTTATTCTTCGATAGGCATAGCTTGTAACATAATACATAGGTTATTATTAACCTAATTTTCAACACCCTACATTAAAATGATATATCCTATAAATATTATACTAATGACTTTTATCTAATATTTATATGTTTTATAATACTTATTCCAAATGTCCATTATAGGAGCCTTGACTAAAAAAGCTATTTATTACATAGCCTTCTAAACTATAGATAGTCTCCCTACTATACTAAATTATACTAGCCATAGATTCACAAAAGAGGCTCACAATTATTAAGGTACTATATATCAATTTCAACCACTAAATTATTAATAAAAAAATGAAAAAATATTTCATGAATTCACATAACTTTTGAAGAGATTTTGTTAATTAATTTAAACTCCAAATTATAAATCAAATTCAATTGTAGAACATGCATCACTCTCCTATTTGTATATCTATAACATCTCATTTGATCACTATGCTTATCACTAGTATACATGAAATGGATTTGGGGGAAAGCACACCCCTACATTTGTATTGGGTATCAAAGGTAAAAGAATGATCTGATCGAAATCAGGATCAAAATTAGGTAAATAGAACTAGCATGAAGTAGGGAATTACCTACCCTTACAAACAAATAACCCCAAACATGCTTTATAATTAGACATTTCCATGAAAAAATTAGTGATATTAGAACATCGTAGAGGAGATATAGGTAACCTCAATGATGAATTGCTTGCAATGGATATCACATAGATAAAAGTTGTACAATTATTATAATTTAATCATTAACCAAACCCTATTGGATTTAGGACAAAATTGCAATATTTATTAAAATTATAAGAAGATTTGTGGGCTTGATATTCATCTACTCGCAAGCATTTGATGATGGACAAGAGTTGACTCGACAATCAGACTAGGGTTTTTTATTTTAAAAATTGTAAACTTCTATGTAAAACACCTTCCTAAAGCCTACTTATTCTAAAATATTGGGCCATGAGAATCTTAAGTAAGAATAAGGAAAAATAATTTAGTCTGCTAACCAAATTGTGATTATATAATTTAGAGCATTACATTAAATAAGACTCTAAAAATGATATCTTATATAAAAGCAAAATGTTTTGGCTTAAGTTTTAGCCTTTACTAAAAACTAAACTATTCATATATAGTACAATAACATTTCTTAGTAGCTTATATTTTAAAGTGAAATTGTTGAACACCACGAGGGCAGGTCGACCTCCATGAAAATGCTCTACCAAGGTAGAGTATTTGATTAGGTGCCTACCTAACTATGGCTTTGATGTTATCAAAGACCAATCGATGTTATTGCTCACTTGGTTTCTACCTTCCTTTGAAGGTGCTAATTGCTGGCTATTCTTAAATATCATCCACCTCAATAGTCAAAGGTTAATTTTGGCCAATAAAAGTAGGACAAATATTTACTACTTTTTGTTGTGAATGAGGTGTAAAATTACTATTGAGTGTTTGACCATTGAAATGGATGATATTTAAGTAGAGTGCTAATTGCTCATTACTAATTTATCATTATTAAACTAATTAAGAAGTTGGTCATTAGCTCAGCTAGATAGGTGTCTTCTTAATCATGGCCATACGTAGTCTTACTAATAGAAATAATTGGCAATTAGAATTGTTGATGTGTTTGTTTGTTTTTTATTTGTTGCTTACTAACAAAGAGTTCTTCTTCTTCTCATGAAAAAGAAATCACGAATGTTAAGATCTTTGTCTTCTATTGTTATAATTTACGGTATCAAAAAATCAAATAGACTATTTGTTAATATACGCTGTAGAATTGTCAAATTATTAGATGTGCAATATATAGAAAAACATTTGAATATTAAAATTTCAACAATCAAACGAAGAATGTTGAAGTAAATGAATTGCACATAAAATTATATGCATACAATTTTAAATAGGAAATGGGAGATTTCTAGTACTCTCAACCACTATATAGTAACCAATGTTGAGTTTAACGATGCCACCCCAGCTCTCCTGACAAGAAGATTTTTATAGACCAAAAACATAAACAAAATACCTTCAGTCATAACAAATGTAAGCTGATACAATCTATAATCAACCAGCTCTTCTCTACACTGCGAGTGCTCAGCAGCAATCACCCACAACCAAAACAAATGCACGTGAATGGCAAAGACGAATGACCTGCAGCAACCACACCAAACCCATGCACATAATTGTCAAACACAAAAAAAAATAAAAAATAAAAATAAAATATTGGCAAATTTATAGCCTGATAGCTACACTGTTCGGGAGACAAGTTTTCAAAAGCATTTACATTCCAAAAATCTTTGCGTTGCCAGGCGACATTTATTTCAAAAGATAATCGATTCATTTTTAACAAAGTAATTAAAAACTTGAATATAAAACACAACAATATCTTTCCATCACAAATAGTGAGGTTGATCTTCAACAAGTGGAAGTGCTAGTGAAGGTGGCATTTTGGTGCATTCAATGGAACAGTGTCTCTAAGCCTTCCATGGAAGTATCGACGCCACCACATCTCAAAAATCTTTCCCTCCTGGTAAATCTTTTATGAAGGGGATGATTGCGAGTGATACTTCCACACCTTTATTGCTTCCTATTAAACGAACAACGGTATGGGGTTTGCCTAGGAGTTGTAAGGAACAATGGTATGGGTTTTGCTTATGAGTTGTAAGGTTTCAATAATGGATTTTAGTATTAAAATGAATTTAAAAATGTAAACAATTATTAAAGGTAGTTTCACATAGTTATATGGCATGAAAAATGTATATATACGCGTAAGAATGGTTATAATTTGGTTTGCACTCCATAATGCCATGACCATGTTGAATACTATTCCAAGGTCTATAGGATTTTTTTAAATTGATAAAATTATATTTTGATTGTTCTAATGTGTGACTGGATTTGATGGGATGGCGCGTAAACTATTTGACAGGACACCTCAAAGATATCACATCTCATGGAATGCATAAATGATCTTTGGAACAAGGTACATGGACATCCATCAAAGCATAAAAGATATGGAAATTTTGTTAGATGTTGTAGTTGCAACTGCCTTGGGCGACATGTATGCAAAGTGTGGAAGAATAGACAAGGCACGTGAACTGTTTGACATGATACCTCAATGAAATGTTGTCTCATGGAATGCAATGATTGCAAGATATGAACAAAAAGGATTTTTGATAAGGCTTTAAAAACTTTCAAGCAAATGTAATTGGTAGGTGTAAAGCAAATGTAGAAAGGTGAAATAAGGATATGCAAAGCATCCAGAAACCATATAGAAGGTTTCAAGAATGAATTTTAGTATTAAAATGAATTGAAAGATGTAAACAATTATGAAAGGTAGTTTCACATAGTTATAGTCGATTTAGGGCATGAAAAATGTATATATACATGTAAGAATGGTTATAATTTGGTTAGCACTCCATAATGTGAGAGCCATGTTGAATACTATCACAAGATCTATGGGATTGTTTTAATTGATAAAATTATATTTTGATTGTTATAATATGTGATTTGATTTAATGGGATGTAAGTGTTTTTAATGTTTGTTTATTTTTATTTTTTAAATATTTTTTTTATAATTTAATAATGATGTAGTCTATAATTAAATATGAAAATAATGATGAAACAAGGAGTTATACATGATTGTTACAAGATATAAAAATCATAAAATGAAGGATTCACAAGATCATAATTTACTTTTATTTATGGGAGGTTAAGATTTGGTATTAAAAGACTTTGATAGACACTAAAATAATGTAGTAGAGAAAAAATTCAATCTACTAGAAGAAAGGACCCCAATTGTAAGAGAAAATGATAAGAATTTTAAGGTAACAAGAAGAGAAGAAATTAAATGATTTTAGAAAATTATGTGATACATTTATAGAAATCATTAATAATTTGAACATATTCACCAAGTTGGAGAGAGGAACAACATCTACTCATGCATGAGCCTTAGTATATTATCTTCCAAAGTTATATTATATATTGAAAGAAGTTCATCTAGAATTTGATAGTATACAACATTACATGATTGCATGTTTATAAGTGAAACCTGTGTCTAGTTTGCTATAATCACATTGTGTGATTTGTTCTCTATAACTAGATAATTACAATCGATATCAATGTTTTTCTTTAACTACTTTTTTGGCTATGTTAGTTCTACATCAACATTTATTATAGAATCATAAAAAGCAAGAAGTAGTTGCCAACACATGGCATCAAACTAGCATAATAAGAAGAAAAAAAAGGTTTAAAGAAGGCAACATTATTCTAAAAATTTAAAATATAAACAAATAACATAAGATGCATGACATATCTATTACTTGTGGAAATGTAGATGAGATGTATCCTCTTATTCAATAAATGTCTCATGTAGCAATATGCAAGTTAGAATAGGACATGATATTTTTTAGAAATTTGAAGAATGTGGAAGCTATACTATATCAAATGTCTTCTATTTTGCAAATAAAAATTCTAATGAAGTTGTAGTAGGTTGGATTGCTTATGGTTGAGACCTAATTGTTTCATAATTCCAACATTTATACTAATCAAATACTTACTTTTAGACATGCAACAATAACATTATGCATCCGAAGAATGACAAGGATCAAAAGATTATTCTCTATCTCAAAAAGAATTATAATTTCACTAGATACTTAGATTTGGCACTTTTCACCACATACTTGTTTCTTACAAGGATGTTATAGACCTTTATTGCTTCCTAGTGAAGGAAAATTTGTATGGGCTTTGCTTAGGAGTTGTAAGGTTTGAAGAATGAATTTTAATAAAAATAAGTTAAAAATTTTCACCAGTTATTAAATGTAGTTTCACATAGTTATAGTCAATTTAGAGAATGAAAAATGTATATATATGCATAGGAATGGTCATAATTAGGTTAGCACTCAATGATGTGAGGGAGATGTTGAATATGATCCCAACACCTAAGGGATTTTTTATTGATAAATTGTATTTTGATTGTTCTAATGTGTGACTTGATTTTATGGGATGTAAGTGTTTTTAATGTTTTTTTTTCTTTTATGATTTTAATAATGATTTAGTCTATAATTAAATATGAAAATAATGATGAAATTAGAAGTTACACATGATTGTTATAAGATATGAAAATGGTAAAATGAAGGATTCACAAGATCTTAATATACTTTAATTTTTGAAAGGTTAAAATTTAGTATTGAGGGACTTTGATAGACACCAAATAATGTAGCAAAGAAAAATTCTAATCTATTAGAAGAAAAGACCCTAATGTTAAGAGAAAATGATGAGAATTATAAGGTTACAAAAACAAGAAGAAATTACACGATTTTAGAAAATTATGCGATAAATTTATAGAAATCACTAACAATTTGAATATGTTCACCAAGTTCAAGAGAGGAACAACATCTACTCAAGTAGATGAGCCTTAGTATATGATCTTCTAGAGTTGTTTTATATATTCAAATAAGTTTGTTTGGACTCTGGCATCAATAGGTAGAAATTGATCTCCAAGAGCATAATCAATATAGTGGCATCAATAGGTAGAAATTGATCTAAGAGTGTAATCAATACAATGTTTCTATTTGATATTACATGAGATTACATGGTTGCATTTTTATAGGTGAAACTTGTTTCTAGTTTTCTAGAATCACATTTGTTAGAAATGAAGGCAACAACTACCGAAATGAAAATTTGATTGCAATATGTTTATGATCTTAAAGCAGTGTAATATGAATAGAGATTGCATACATAAATAAAATTACAACACACGAATAAACCATAGAAGAATAAACCATATCAACACTAGACATAATATGGAGAAAACCCTTTTTTATGTAAAAAAATCCACAAATAAAGGAGGCTCAAGTTGTATTATCTTCAAAATCTAAAATACATAATACATGCACTTCGTTTGTCTCTCCAACTTTCAATTTGGTAGAACCTGTGTATAAGAAACTATATTAAAAAACACATACAAGATACTGTATTTATAGAGGTATTTCTCTCCCCAAACTAGGTCTCCACTTTCTTTCACCTTGGATACTCCAACATGCAACATTAAATGACCTCTTACAAGCTCATGACATTTGTCAATAGTCAACCATGCAAACTTGGGTGCCCATGGACAAGAATAGGCACTTATGAGGCAATAAATACTGTCATAACCATCATAGATTCCATCATAACACCCCCCAAATAGTATATTCCCAATATGGGTGCCTAGAACCAAGAATAGCAACTTACAACTCATAAATATCCATCATAAGTTGTCATATTGTCATAGAATCTTATGAAAACTTACAATGGTCATAGATTCTCTTACAAGCACTTACCAACTTTATGACGTATGTCATACAAGCCAAATATAGATGATTCCTCCAAGGTGGTGCCTACCCTTAATATATGCAATTACAAACATTTCCGCTAAGAATTTCGTAATTCAAACTTACCGTGTCGGCATAGGACCTAAATAATGGTCATAAACTGACACTTTGAAATTAGTCTTGACCTAAAATAGGGTAGGACTAGGGCATGGCCGCCCAAGTCCTCCCCCCTATTTCAGGTAGGATTTATGTTAAGTGCATCCCCTGATTCCCAATTGCCATGAAACTCTAGGGTTTTCTCATCGGGAGTCATCAAAATCATGCAAGATGCTCTAAATGCATTCTAAAGGACCCGGGAGCTAAACTTAAAAGGAAAAAGCCCCAAAGGTTACTTTTTCTGATATAATAGCAACAACCGTCCTTAGGCTTTTAAGAAAATCAAGAGGAGCCAAATTATTATGAAGAATTCTTAGAAGAGAGTGATGATGCTTTGGTACATTTATTACTTTTAGAATCAATTTCACATCTACACGTCTTTAGAATCCATATACACTTTAGATGCTTTGACATAGATAGAAGGATCCATCTATAAATATTGAACATCAAATTCTTTAATATGCACATAATATTCACCAACACCACAAGTCATAAAATAAGCCATATTCATTGATGGGTTTGGAGAAAAAGATGAATCATATGGAAGTAAATCTAATCCCCATAATCATGTCTAGGTCTAGGTAAGTATTCAATGAAATTGATAGGTAGAGAATTAAAAGAGGAATACAACATGAAAGATTTACCAAACCAACATAAAACTCTATCATTATTTGCAAATGAAGATAGTATCCTTGTTAATAATTTTGTAATTAGCAAGTAGGAATGTTTTGACAAACAACGAAGCATTTATATAAATTCATTCATACCTAATGCCTCTTCTACAAATCTGGGTTCATCCATGTTAGTATTTAAAGTAAAAATACATCTCCAATCATCAGGTGAATACCTTTCAGGTGGTTGTCTATGCCTTGTAGACCTATGAACAAGCTGAGTTGGAGGTTCTTCCTCCTCTTCTGAAGATTTAGAGCTAGATGAGCTCTCCTCAACTTCTTGTCTATCCATGGGCCTTGATTCAACTTTCTCAGGTGTAGAAGGAAATTGAATCACATCTTCCTGTTTACTTTATGAATTGGTTGCAATGTAATAGAAGAAGGCTTAGTTTCTCTAAAAATAACACTTCTTCTATATATTACCTTCTGCACGCACAATAGGATCCCAAAGCTTGTATCCTTTCACACCATAACTGTATCTGATGAAGATACATTTCACAGACTTGTTCTCCAACTTATTTCACTTCTCCTTTGGCACATGTGCATATACCTCACAACCAAAAACTCTAAGATGTCTTAATGAAGGCTTGCGACCTGACGATGCCTCTATAGGCATTTTATCAATAAGAGCTGATATATGAGACCTATTAATCAGGTAACAGGTAGTGGCAATAGCTTCAACCCCAAATCTTTGTTCTAGACCAACACCACTCAACATACTCCTAGCCTTCTCCACCAGTGTCCTGTTCATTCTTTCTACAACTCCATTATATTGTGGAGAATACGGAGTTGTCTTTTGTCTATGAATACCACAATCTTTACAAAATCTATCAAAATCATTAGAGAAAAGTTCACTGCCATTATCTATCCTCAAACATTTTATTTTCTTTTCAGTTTGCAATTCAACCATTGCTTTAAATTCTTTAAATTGTCTGAAAACTTCAGATTTACTCTTTAGGAACTATACCCATGTTTTTCTACTATAGTCATCAATAAATGAAACATAATATGTGCATTTTCCAATTAAAGGAACATCTACAAGACCAAACACATCAGAATGAATAAGATCTAATACACCACAAGATTTATGAGAACTTGAGTAAAAACTGAATGCGGTTTTGTTTTTCATAAATGCAATACTCACAAAAATCTTACTCAGGATTACAATCAGACAACCCTTCAACAAGGTTTTTATTTTTCAAGGTCCTTAGACCCTTTTCTCCAATGTGGCTAGGTCTCTAGTGCCATAACATAGTTTTCTCTATAGGTAACTTTGATTAAGAGCACCCTTGGTACCCAAAAGCCATGACCATCCATTGAAGATGAAACCCTCACCTCTTCCACAGACTTATTTTTCATAGAAGTACTATTACATTAAACAGTGCATGCATCAAGCTTATATAATGTGCCATATCTAACACCTCTAGCAATCACCATAGCACCTCTAACCATCTTGCATTCTGCATCAGAAAATACTTCCTACAAAACTGCATCTATTAGTTTGCTCACAGATAACAAATTTCATTCTAATCCAAGGATATGCAACACACCATTAATCCTTTTTATTCTACCATTAGGAAACTTGATTCTAACTTTACCATGACCAACAATATTTAAATAAGAATCATCACCCACGTATACCTTACCTCCATCAAATTCTTCATATTCAGAAAACCAATCTCTATTAAAGGTCATATGGAAAGATGCACTCGAGTCAATTAACCATGCATCATTACCTGCACGAGTTGCCAAAGCTGCAATGAATGCATCACCATCTTCCTTCTCAGACTCATAATCATAATCAAATCTCTTCTTTTTCTTCTTCTTTTCTTCTTTGCATTCCTTACGAATATGTCTAGGCTTACCGTAGTTCCAACAAACAACTTTGGACTTTCCAAGAGATTTGGATCTCCCCTTGGACGTGGATTTATCACGCTTCTCATTCTTCTTGCCTTTTTCCTTAGGTCTTCTCGGGCCTCCTTGGCACTGATGGATACCTTCCTCCTCATCTCTTTAGAAAACAAAGAACCCACCACATCTTCAGTCTTCAATATATGTTCAGAAGTACTCCCAATAGCCATAACAAGAGGATCCCATGAATTAGGCAAAGAACAAAGCAATATATGACATTTCTCCTCCTCATCCATTTTGACACCAAATGATGCCAATTGAGCCACCAGCATATTGAATGCTTCCATGTGGTCTGTAATTCATCCACCCTCTTCCATTCTCAACGAATACAATTTCTTCCTCAAGAAAATCTTGTTCCCTAAAAATTTGGCTTGATACATCTTGTTACAGGAAAATGTGGATATAATATCAATAATTAACAATAACCCAATAACTCAATAGAAATTGCAATAATCAAGATTCAAACACAAAGAACAATACCTTTCAAACCTTACTACTTCGCGGCTTCCATTGGTCGCCTAATCTCAAATTGATCTTTCGTGTGAATGTAGCCCTCAGAAAGCGCACTTCCTTTCTTTTTTCTTCAAGATGACAATAGAGAATGACTATGATAGTTCTTGTAATGAAGAGGATATTCAATACAATAAAAATGGTGATCGCAAGCTATGGATATGGTGTTGGTGCCAAAGGCGCACTCTGATTCCTGCAGAGTAAGTTTACTAAAAGCTTGGATGATTGAAATGGAGGAATAGGGGTTGTATTTATAGGTTTGAGAGAGAGAAGATCAACTGTATAGAATGAATAAGAAGATCAATGGTTGAGAAAATTTGAGAGGTGTGCGTGAATAGGAAGAGGACAAGTGTCCTAGTCTCTCATGCATTAGAGGAGTTAACAAAAATAGATTGAAGAGTTAACTGAGTGGACTGATCAGTTAACATAATAGACTAATCAGTTAAGTGAATTGATTGATTAGTTAACTGATTTGAAGTGGAGGATAAATAGGACATGTGTGTGAGGATAAATGCTAATTAAATATTAGAATATTTAATTACATGTGCATGTGGATTTATTGAATTATTTTTGGTATTAATTCAATTTTGGAGGAAATAGATAATTTAAATAAATATTTATATTTATTTAAATATAGAGAATGAGAAGAATTAATTAAATAATTTGGTATTATTTAATTTAGACTGATTTTTTTAGAAGAATTTGGATGATTTAATTAAATAATTTGGAGGATTTAATTAAAAATGATTTTTAGAAGAATTTGGGAAGACTTTAATTAAATAAATGATTTTATTTAATTTTGTGGAGGAATGTGAATCAAATAAATAAATTGATTTATTTATTTATTGATAGAGGAAATTAAGATGAAATAAATATTTAAAATATTTATTTAGCTAGAGTCATGTCAATTTTAGGTGTATACACATCTCACCAAGCATCTTCCATAGTTTCTCTGCAGAGGTCTCTTCATGGACATTGATTAAAATAGAGTCTGCCAAACACAATCTAATTAGACCCTTGGCTTTATGGTCCATAACATCATATTGAGCAACCAAAGTAGGATTTGCAAGCCTTGAGACCTTCTCATCAACAGCATCCCACAGATCTCGATCTATCAACAGATCCTCCATCTTCAGTTTCCACATTTCAAAATTATTTCCAGAAAACTTATCCACCTCTATTCTCCTTGATGAACTTGCCATCTGAAAATTCTTGCAACAAGATCACAAAGTATCTTCTGCACAATCTCCTACTCAAATATGGATTAGTTCAAAAAACCCAACAACCCACAACTGAAACCAAAGGTGATTAGGCTCTAATACCACTTGTAAGGAAGCTGAGGTAGTGGAAAAACTTCCTACACTAATCTTGAGAGGAGTATAATGCAAAACTTTATAGATCTTTAATAGTTACAGAAACTTAAACAAAAATAAACATAAATATCATGCATACCACAACATAGTGATTTACGTGGGGGAAAACCCTTTCGAGAGAAGAATCCCACACTCCAAAAGCTACCCAATATATTATTCAAAAATCACAAAGATTACAATATACTTGCAGAGAAATCTTCTCACAGGAGTATCACTACCAGAGATCTAGAGACAACATGACCACCATATAAGACTCTTAGAATACATCATGATATCGCAATTGTAATACAACTCTCTCATAAAATAGGGTTACCTTCTAGGGCAAGACAGGCCAACAAAATATCTACCATTAGATCTAAAACCTAATAATGAACGGTCCAGATTTACAATATATCATTAATTTAATGTATGTCGGCCATTTAATAGCTTTAGTTAACAAAAAAATGTTAACACGAATCCCACTCCACCCCATGCTCCCATTGTATATTACACCTATATTGGTGTAACTAGGAAATATATATTTATATATATATATCCTATCAACAATGAACCTTATATAATTGCAAGGTTGAGACACATTTTCCCAACAGTAAATCCTTGTAATTATTATTCCTAGTATTATATGTAAATTACCCATAAGGGATGTACAATTTTCACCATAGTGGTAAATATTAATTACCGGGAACATTAATTACGAAGTTACCAGTGGTAGTTTTTGATAAGATAAGCAGCATAAAAAGGTGTCAATCCCATTACATATCAGCCAAAAAAGGCTCACCAAAGTTCTATTAGAGCCAAAAAGCATAAACCGAACTAACCAACAAAAACAACCAAAAAGAGACCCAAGACAGAGACATAGTGAACCAATAGCAGATAAACAACAAACAAAAACCACAGGCGCTGACCGAAGCCCCAACAACTAATTAAACATCTGGTCCCAATCCTCAACCAGAAACTGGTAGAGGTCATGGTACTCCTTGAGATCTTTATCCTTCAATCCTTGGGTGGTAAGCTTGGCATCCTGAAGGACAACAAGGGTCATGGTAGATTTGTGCATCACTTTCACTGAGAACTTTGCCAGAGTCTTGAATTTCCTCTCCAGCATAGTGATCCTTGCAGAGAGAATATCAATCTCTTTATCTTTAGCATTCGTCTTGCCCTTTCTCTTCATCTTGCCTGAGTCCTTCATCGTGTTCTCCAAACTGACAGACTCAGATCCCTTAGCATTAAGCTCAGGAAAATTACTGGGCCCTTTCTCCACTTCGACCTCAACATTGTCATTTTTGGTCTCCTTATTGACAAAAAATTCCCTACCAATATGTTCAGTCTTAGGCACAATGGTATCCACTTTGTTGTTTTTGTTATCAAAAATATCCTCACCCTTTGGGTCCGCAGTATCTTCCTCCACCTCAGAGACCTCCTTCTTAGCTGCAAGCCTTGTCGACCTCCTGGTCGACAACACCCAAGGTTTTCTTTCCATCAAGGTATAATCCTCGTCGATAGTGCTATCACTACCACCAATACCATCCTCAGAGCTAACCTCTTCCACCACAATAGAGACATTCTTTGCCTTGTTCTCATTGTCCATATCACTTACTTCTTTCAACTTACCCCTTTTCTTTTTCTGTGGGGTCACCTGGGGAGACTCACCGGGTAAAATCTTTCTTTTGACAGAGGTCTTCGCAAAGGACAAGGGAGTTTGGTCCCTGTGTTTTGGCTCTGGGCTTTTACCGATGGTTGTTTTTGTCTTACCATACTTTATGGATTTAGCATACTTTTCTAGAGTGACCTCTGTTATTATCATAGGGCTAGACACCACAGGATTGGAGTAGGGTGACAGAGGAGGTTCAACCCTGGTAGCCGTGAGGGCTTTAGGGGGGCAAAGTGCTAAATGAAATTTATACAGTTTGAGGATAAGCCCTTGGTGGAGTAGGATGAGGGGTTTGTTGGGGTCAACAACATGTTGTTCAATAGCAGACGAAATAGAAGTTTCCAGAGATGAAAGCAGATAGAAAGGAAAACTTATCACTTTGTTGCAACGAAAATGATTGAGCAGAGTGGAATGATAATAGAAGAAGCATTTAAATCTACCTTCCAAAGTGAAGTACTTTATGAGCATGTAACACACCTTGTCCCATGGCTTTGGCAGCATTTCGTGATTAAACCCCCTTGCAGATTGTGAAGAACCTCCCCTTTCTTCAGAAGACATGCCATTCCCTTAGGGTCAGAAACTTTGCTCTTTCTGGGGTGTTTGGTGCCCTCCATGGGCATCCCCGTTGCCAATCCTATCACTTCTTCAGAAACTTTGAAACCAACACTGCCCACCTTGACCTTTCTGTCCTCCCAAGAATGCAAGAACTGCATTGAGAGGCTTTCATCATGTCCCTGTAAGTATTCAAGGTAGGAGACCATCCCGCCCTCCTGGAAAATGTACCAAAGGGTCTTGTTATGTCTAATCTCTTCACATGATTCAGGCTTAGTGCGAGATCTGTCATCCCCATGGCAGAAATACCCCAATTTCTCTCAGACAAGCTAACAATGCAGGAAGCTAATATAAGACTTAGAAACTTTCAAACTATAAAAAATCTCCCAGTCCCCGATATTCATACTCCAATTAATGAGTATATTATCTTTTCGACCGCTGGGGGTGGCGTACTTACTTAAATTCGCAATATGCAAACTATCACTCCTATTCCTGCCATGATTACCATTCATCAATTGATCATAATTATAGGTTATGCATAGGGACGTCAAGTTGGTCACGTGCCCAGTCATGAGAAATCTTTTCTTAGGTGTCCATGTCCGACTGGGAAACAAGCAATCTTTCTTACCATGGTGGGTCCCACCTCTGACAATTCTGAGCTGGCAAGCCACTGTCACCCCCTTCTCAACATAAGACCTCAAAACTGAAAGGCTATCGAGACTCGATCCTTGATGGCCCCCAAAGTACTCCCTTGGAAATGAATCAATCATGAGAAGTCAAGAGCGAGGCTTAGCTCCTTTTCAAGAAGGTTTTGAATTTGGATAAGTAAATTATTCTTACTCTTCCAACATCTCCACATGTCCAAGCTTTGTCCCAGGTTAGCCAACCAATCCGCCACTTTGTTACCTTCGCGGTAGACATGGCCAATTTCAATCTGTCTGATCCCAGATAGTAAGTAGACAATGTCCTCTGTAATATCCTTCAGCTTCCAACCACTATTTGATCTATCGAGAGCTACCTCAATGATGAGTTTAGAATCTCCTTCTACTTGTAATTTGTCCATTCCCATAGAGAGAAAATTTGAGACCCCACACCAGGGCCGGCATAAGCAACAATGAAGACACCCTAGCTATCTCTAAATATACCGCCCCCACTGGCCAGCCTAGTATTCTTTTTTCTACTCCGTCGAAGTTGAGTTTGATCCAATCTCTGGGAGGGGGTCTCCGAAGGGTGTTTTGTTTGGCAAACTTTTTGGAATTGTCAATCTTGGTTATGTCCTCTGTCAGTCCCCAGTTTAAGGTTGTCTGCACTTCCACTATAGAAGGGGGTTTCTCAGCCATATGACATTTACTGATATTAATTGTAAATATCAAGAGTAATTGAGGGTAGGCACCACCTTGGAGGAATCATCTATATTTGGCTTGTATGACATACGTCATAAAGCTAGTAAGTGGTTGTAAGAGAATCTATGACTGCTGTAAGATGTCATAAGATTCTATGACAATATGACAACTTATGATGCATATTTATGAGTTGTAAGTTGCTATTCTTGGTTCTAGGCACCCATATTGGGAATATGCTATTCGGGGGGGTGTTATGATGTAATCTATGATGGTTATGACATTATTTATTACCTCATAAATGCCTATTCTTGTCCATGGGCACCCAATTTTGCATGGTTGACTATTGACAAATGTCATGAGCTTGTAAGAGGTCATTTATTGTTGCATGTTGGAGTATCCAAGGTGAAAGAAAGTGGACACCTAGTTTGGGGAGTGAAATACCTCTATAAATACAATATCTTGTATGTGTTTTTTAATATAGTTTCTTATACATAGGTTCTACCAGATTGAAGGTTGGAGAGACAGACGAAGTGCATGTATTATGTATTTCAAATTTTGAAGATAATACAACTTGAGCCTCCTTTATGGGTATGTGTAGGATCATGATGGGCCAAACTATACCTCTAAGTGGCAATGAAAATACAAAAAATCAGACTTAATCAAATTCATGTGAAAATTTGAATGAATTATCTACACAATTTGAAAAAGATGTGAGAACAAAATTTGTAGAGAATTGAATCTAGTTTATGAGCTACTATTTTTTTTTTTTTTAAAAACTAAATTTACTTAGTGAAAAATGAACATTTCAATGAACAACTATTAAATTTTTTCAGAAAAAAATAAAAAGTGGGGTGTTTGTCCAACAAACCTAACTATGAGAAAAAAAAATATTTTTTTTTTGAAACTTTCAAAATAAGTAGAGGACTTATGTTTGGATGTGACGCATATTTTTTTGAAAATTTTTTTCCAATCAAATAATTAGTTATAATTTTTTTTACTATGACTTTTTTTTAAAACTAAAGAGTAATTTTATAGCCAACCTAACTCGATAAAAAAAAATTAGAATTCAAAATTTTTTTCTAACCTGTAGCCAATGGAGCATAGAGTGTGACGCATCTTTCGGATCTAAAAAAGGTGAAACGGTTTGAAAGTTATTAATGTTTTTCAATCAGTGTATCCATCAAGATTTCAGACACACGCTATATAGAAAATTATTAATAATTATTTAACAAAATGATAATCAAGAAAATCTTATATTTTTAGAAAGCTAACAATTTCCTCTATAAACACTTTTCGTTTTATCAATTTTGCATTAAAAAAAAGTCATCAGCACGAAGGGTGAAGTTCGAAGAAGAGAGTGAAACCTGTAAGAATGTTAGAATTGAGGGAAAGTCAACTATGACAACCCCAAGCCTACATACAAGGCAAAAGCAAAGCAAAATGGATATCTGTTTTGCTTTGGTAAAATACCATTTTTCTTTTTTTTATGTTTTACAAAACAGATATCCATTTTGCTTTACCCTATATGTTTCTCTCTCTCTCTCAAGGTGGTCTATCGATATCTCGCAATGGTCATAAGTATTCATCTTTAGCTTTGTGTAAAATGCTAAAAAGGTGGTCTATCGATATCCCACCATATTCTTATGACCATTGCATCTAATATCATCTATGATTGAAAAGGCTTGTCTATTTTATAAGTTTTGTAAAGAGCATTGATAATAAAATTGTAATGTCCATTTTTAGATTCATTTTCTGCATTTCCTATAATCATGGTAATCTATGAAATCACATTTTTTTT
>BSBN01002189.1:0-61502 GCA_027924645.1 Cunninghamia lanceolata
GGTACAATATGTAACATTAAACAATGCACAACACTTTAACATCGATCGTCTTATTCCCCAATTCTTGTTGCATTTTCAACATGTAGTTGTTCACTTCCACTATGCTTGTTTCATATCTTTGAAGGGATTAAGTGGACAGAATTTTGAGGTACACATTGAGAGATTGTTAAGTAATGGTTGGAGAGAAGATTAAAATTGGCAAATACAATTGTGTTCATAAACAAATGAAAAGATTTTAAATCAGGAGTTAGTAATGTTTTCATCCATTCATTTACTAGTCTTGGAGATATATTATTCTCCAATTAAGAATATTTAGAAACCAAAAATATATGAAAAGGTTTTAAATCACGAGTTAGTAATATTTTCACCTACTGAAACAAGAGTCTCATTAAGTTGACCAATATAGCATCCATTGTTAGGATTTGAAGATAATGAAGAGGATCCACATTATTAGGAATTGTTAGGAGAGAGTGACGATGGTTTGGTACCTTTGTTACTTTCAAATTTTGTTTCACAATTTCCTATGTCTTTAGAATCTAGATATGGTTTAGATGCATTTCCATAGATAGAAGGATCCATATATAAATATGGAATATCAAATGCCTTAATATGCACATAATATTCACCAATAGGAGAAGGCATAACAAAAGACATTCATTGATGGGTTTGGAGCAAAAGATGCAATATGTGGAAGTAAATGTAATCCCCATAATCATCTCTAGAGCTATAAAAAGTATTCAATGAAATTTCTAGATATAAAATTAAAAGGAATATAGTATTAAATATTACCAAACCTTGGCATAAATCTAAATTTGCAAATTAAGATAGTATCATAGTTAATTTATATAATTAGCAAGTGAGAAATTTGCAAATAAAGATAGTATCATAGAATCATATTATGTAATTAGGAAGCAAAAATGTTTGAAAAACTCTTAAGTGCATTTGTAAACATTCATAATCATCATTCAAAATATCCAAATTTTCATCATGTAAAAGTAATTAAGTAATCATCAATATGATCCTATAATAAATCATCATCATCAATCCATGAGTGATGGTTCCACTGAAAATGAAAATTTGCAATTACAAATGTGTTAATAAACAAAACTATAGGGAGGGTAGACTTGCATTGCATTGAATTATAGTTCATAGGTGTTTGTTGGGTCTCTTTGAAAAACTACATTCACTATAGACTTGTTTACACATATATCCAACAACAAAAATGTGGAAGGAACAATAGGTTCACATGCACACACACATAATGAGAAAACAAGGACAAATTTTAATTGTGAAACTATAATGGTTTAACATTTTAGAAAATGCAAGGTTTGAGAAATGGTTTCCAACCCTGCCGACAACAAAAATGGTGTTAGAAGAAATGGTTTCCAACCATGCTAACACCATGAATGCATAATGTGAAGTAAGGCACTTCAATCCAATGTAGTAACCATTATTAGGCTTTCAAGATAATCAACAATGAATCCAACTTTACAATTTTTTCATAAACAATCAAAATTTTGATTATCCATTTCAATAGAATGGATCAATATAATTTACCAATTGAAAGAAATAAATATTTTATTTTACAACTTAACTTTGAGAGGTCAGAGTGATGTTTGAACAGAAGATTTAAATTTCCATAATTAATTAATGTGTTACAAAACAAGAAGAAAGCACATACAATTGTGTTCATAAACACAACAAAATTGATGCAACAATTTCATATAAATCTTGTTCTTTCAAACATTTCATTCTACATATACCACAAGAAATTAGCCAAACACAAAATAAAATATTACAAACTAGACAAATATTCAGGTAAATGCAAATGAAACATCAATTTAATTCAGGTAAAGGCTAATGAAACTTTAACTTCATAATGTATTTCAGAAATAGTTAATTACCCATTACCTATTAGAGATTTGAAATCAAAATAAAACCAAAAAAAACCAAGTGGGTCACTACCTTAGTAAGGTATAATGAACTCACCTTCCATTTATAGCCACACGGAGGAGTGAAATGAAGAAATACCTTCTCAAACACTAAACAAATAAACAACTACCAAAACAATACATGATAGAATAGAAATAAGGCCACATGAAATGTAGAAGGCCATATCAACCTCAAAAGTTAAGGTGCACCAAACACTAAACACCCAAATAAATAGTACACAATACAACCAGATGGAGGAGTGAAATGAAGAATTGATTTCTCAAACACTAAACAACAAATAAACAGTGGCTAAAACAATACAAAAAAAGAAGAAACAAACAATAAAATAAAAAACCAGGTGAATCATTACCTTAGTGAGGTATGATGACATCACCTTCCATTTATAAAAAGACAAAAGAGTGAAATGAAGAAATGCCTTCTCAAACAGTAAACAACAAATAAACAATGGCCTAAACAATACAAAATAGAAAAGAAACAAGCCAAAAAATTAAAAAACCAAGTGGATCATTGCCTTAGTTGGGTATGATGACCTCACCTTCCATTCATAGCTAGAAAGGGAAGTGAAATGATGAAATACCTTCTCAATCAGTAAGCAACAAATTAACAATGGCCTAAACAATATACGACAAAAGAAACGAGCAGAAAAACTAGGTGGGTCATTACCTTAGTGAGGTATGATGACCTCACCTTCCATTTACAAGCAGATGGAGGAGTGAAATGAAGAAATACCTTCTCAAGAACTAATAAACTAATAATCACAGGTGTAATGAACACACAAAATAAAATAAATGAGCATGAAATTAGAAAAACTAGGTGGGTTATTGCCTTATTGAGGTATGATGACCTCACCTTCCATTTACAGCTAGACAGAGCAGTGAAATGAAGAAATGCCTTCTCAAACACTAAGCAACTAAGTCACTAGCATAATGAACATGACATAGAAGAAATGAGCATAAAACTAGAAAAACCAAGTGGGTCATTGCCTTAGTGAGGTATGATGACCTCACCTTCCATTTACAACTGACAAAGGAGTGAAATGAAAAATTGCTTTCTCATGTAGTAAGCAACAAATATACATTGGCCTAAATAATACACGACAGAGAAGAAATGACTAAAAAATCAAAAATCCCATTAGTTCATTGCCTTAGTGAGGTATGAAGACCTCACCTTCCATTCCAAGCTAGACAAATGAGGGCATCAAACACAACCACCAAATAGACCTCCACATCCTCTTGACATTCTCTTCACACAAATGTATAGATTCTCTCCACTAAATCCTTTCAAAGCCATGATAAAATAAGAGCTGAAGTGAACAACCACAGATGGAAAAATGTAACAATTTTTGGGAAAGAAGACAGTCGGTAGTGGAGTGTTGTGCATTATTTAATCTTGCGTAACTGCAACATTGAAGGCAACATTGCTTTGTATCTACATGTCATCCCATGATGTACAAAAGCAAACTTACTAAATGTGGAGGCGTGTTGAGAAATACTGAATAAATGTGTTGGTGTTTGAAAGGAAGCTAGGTGTGCGGAAATCACTTCCTACACTAATCTAAAGAGGAGAGAAGAGTGCAAATTCGTTTTAACCCTTACAATATAGAATGTTAACAACAATGGAGATATTGCAACAAACACATACACATAGAAATGAGATAGAAGAGAGAGACATAAGATATACGTGGGGAAAACCCTTACAGGTAAAAAACCCCACACTCCAAAACATAGCTCAAATGTATTCCGTAAACAATGAAGGTTACAATACAGTCATAGAGCCAATGCTCTTGCAGGAGTCTTTGACACTCGTATCTGGAGACAATTTGGTAGCATAACAATACCTATTAATCACATAATACATCTCCTCTCCAAAGCACCTGTTTATATAGAACATACAAGGCAAAAATGGCTCTATCTTGAGATGGGTGTCCAACATGGCACTTATGGCCCAAAACCCATGCCTATGGACACTTGTCCAACACTGTAGGATGTCCCTGACACTTGTCAAGTCACCCCATCGCAAAGAGGTCACCTATTCCCAAGATGGGCAATGACAAATGCTCTTACGACTCTTACAACCATCATAGAATTTGTCATAGCTGTCATAACTTATAGATGTAAGAGAATATGTCATACATAGGCTATAAATAGCATATTCTCTTACAACATGTCATAACCCACCTTGGGGCACCCAAAGATGCCTTCTCAACACATGTCCTCACCTATCATAGATTCTTCTATTTCTAACTCCTTACATGTCATAGAACTATCATAGGAATCTGTCATGACTGTTTCAGTTAATATTCCCTTACACACTATACGAGATGCTGACACATGGAAAAATATTCCTACCACTAAGTGGGATGCCTATCTCCTCATGTGAGGACAAATTTACATGTGGTCATCTTCCATGTAGGATGGCACATCACCATGCCAACTCCCAGAAGATGACAGCATAAGATTTGCATCCTAATTACACAATAGGCAATAAATAAATAAATACAATGAAAATAATACAAGGAATTATCAAGGTTGAGACACCTTAATTCTCAACATTCTCCCACTTGTCGAACACCTTGTAAGAGCCAATAGAAATAATAGGATTTAACTGCTATAGGTCGAGAGGCCCATAGACTCCGAACACATCTGAACTTCTATATGCCCATTAGTTTCATCAATGCATCTATAACATTCTTCAAAGTATCTACCATCTCCAAATTTACCTTCCCATCCTCTACCACGTCTTGCACAAAGGTGAAACTGTACATCAATATGCTTTGTTCTGGCATGGAAAGTTGGATTCTTCGCTAGGCAAATTGTACTCTAACTGTCACAACAAATTGTAATCTGTCCTACATCAACACAATATTTGAACACAATCTTTTAAGCCAAATGGCTTCCTTGCAAGCATGAGTTGCTACCATATACTCAGCTTCTGTTGTGGACAACACAACCACAGGCTATTGCTTACTCATCCAACTAATTGCACCACCGAACATAGTGAACACATAGGCACTGGTGGATCTTCTACTGTCAATGTCACCTGCCTAATCAGAATCCACGAATACAAACTAAATGTGGAGGTCCTGTAGCAGTACCATGATAGCATATGGAATACTCAGAAGTACCCCTCAAATATCTGAACACTCGCTTAACTGCATCCCAATGTACCCATCCAAGATTAGCCATAAATTGACTAAGGACTCCCACTGCTTGGGCAATGTCTAGTCTTGTGTACACCATAGCATACATCAAACTGCCAACAGAAATAACATAAGGTACCTCTGCTCATGTCCTCCACCTCACTAGGAGATTTTGACAATCACTAACAAACAACCTTTGTCCCCAATGAAACAGGAACACACAATGATCTATAATCTTGCATGCTGAATCTATCCAACACGGTCTTCACATACTTACTCTGGCTTAACCAAAGTTTTTTGTTAGCTCTCTCTTCTGATTTCCATTCCTAGAATGTACCTAGCTGCCCCTAGATTTTTCATCTCAAACTATGCTGACAACTAAGACTTCAAATTAGAAATCATATTCTTACCATTCCCAATCAACAACATATCGTCAACATACAATGCAATAATGAGAATGCGATCATTGTCAAACTTATAATACACACAATGATCAGATTTTGATCTCAAAATCTAATGGACAACACAAAGGCATCAAATTTCATATACCACATCCTAGGAGACTGCTTCAAACCATACAAAGACTTCTTCAACTTGCAAACCAAATTTTTCTTTACCTTTCTCTATGTAATGCTCTGGTTGTGACATGTAAATCTCTTCCTCCAAATCACCATGAAGGAAAGTTGTCTTCACATCCATCTTCTCTACCTCCAAGTCATAAGCAGTTGCAAGAGATAACAAGAACTGAATGGATGTCAGCTTTGTAACCAGAGAGAAAATTTTACCATAATCAATTCCCTCCACTTGTGAGTACCCCTTCGCAACCAATCTAACCTTGTACTTTTCAACACTGCCATCTGCACCAAATTTCTTCTTGAACACCCATTTGCATCCAACGAGTTTCCATCCTTCAGGCAAAGGCACCAAGTCCCATGTTTTATTCTTTTCAAAAGAAGCCATCTCATCTTCCATGGCCTCCTTCTAGGAACTTGCATCTTTCATGCTCATAGCCTCTATCACAATTCTAGGCTCATCAGTGTTAGTAAGGCAAAAGCAAAACTAGAATCAAGTACTAAATAACCAAACCTATCAGGTTGCTTTCTTGTTCATGTAGACCTTCTCAATGGCTAAGGTTGAGGTTATGCTTCTTCTGATCTTTTAGAGTTGCTAGAGCTCTCATCATCATCAAGTCTCACAAGGTCTGTCGATTCAGTCTTCTTAGGGGTAGAAGGAAACTAAACCACATCTTTATTTTTGTCTATTCTGACTGTAGAACAACAGAAGCAGGTGTTAGCTCTCTAAAGATAACACTTCTTCTATACAACACTTTTTGAGCCACAGGATCCCAAAGCTTGTATCCTTTCACACCGACACCATAGCCAATGAAAATACACTTAACAACCTTGTTCTCCAATTAGACCATTTCTCCCTAGGCGCATGTGCATATGCCTCACAACCAAAAACATGAAGATGTATAACTAAGGCTTCTTACCATACCACACCTCCATAGGTGTCTTACCAACAAGAGCTGATGTAGGAGACATGTTTACCAGGTAGCAAGCAGTGGCTACAACTTCAGCCCAAAACTTTTATTCGAGGCTTGCTCCACTAAGCATACTCCTAGCCTTCTCTATCAATGTCATGTTCATCCTCTCTACAACTCCATTTTGTTGCGGGGTGTATGGAGTTGTCTTATGTCTTTCAATCCCTTGCTCTTTACAGAACTTATCGAAATCTGTCGAACAAAACTCACCACCATTATCAGTTCTCAAACACTTAATCTTTTTACTAGTCTGATTTTCAGCAAAAGCTTTAAACTCTTTAAACTGACTAAAGACTTTAGTTTTGCTTCTGATAAAATAAACTCATGTCCTTCTACTGTAATCATCTATGAAAGATACAAAATATACATATTTGGAAATCAAAAAAACATTAACAGAACCAAATACATCAGAATAAATAAGATCCAATACGCCAGAAGACTTGTGAGAAACTAGAGTAAAACTAAACACAATTTTGCTTTCCACATACACAATGTTCGCAAAAGTCAAACTCGAGATTACAATCATTTAACCCCTCAATGAGGTCTTTATTTTTTAGGGTTCTAAGACCCTTCTCACCAATGCGGCCATATCTCAAATGCCATAACATAGTCTTTTCAGTAGGAAGTTTAACTTCCAAAGCATGTGCACTACCATCAGAATGTGTTACAATAGATTTATTCATGCTCATTCAGATGGTGGGGATGAAGTGACTGCAGCTCTTTTCTTTGAGTCAGAAAAACTATTGCACTGTGAAGTGCATACCTCCAGCTGAAACAAAGTACCTCTCCGAGTACCTTTCGTAAGCACCATAGATCCTCTAGTCATCTTGCATCCATCCTTCGAAAGACAACCTGCACACCTGCATCATTCAACATACTTACATAAGTTTCGTGCCAAGCCTGGGATGTACATAACCCCAGTGATCCCCATCACTCATCCATCAGGGAATCAGATTGAGACTCTTCCATGACCAACAATCTTCAGATAAGAATCGTCACCTAGGTACACTCTTCCACCATCGGACTCTTCATACTTCGTGAACCAGCTTCGATGCGAGGTCATGTGGAATGATGCACCAAGAATCAATCAACCACACATCATCAGATGCATGGGTGGCTAGGGTTGCGATGAAGTCATCACCCCTCATCTTGTGACTTGTCAGAATCTGAATTAGGGGTGTTCTTTTTCTTTTTCTTTTCCTCTTTGCATTCCTTTTGGAAATGCCTCGTTTTCCTACAGTTCCAATAGAGATCCTTCGACTTTCCAGGAGATTTGGATCTCCCACAAGATTTGGATCTACCCTTTTCACCATTCTTGTCCTTCTTCTTCCCTTTCTCTTTGGGTCTTCCATGAACCGCAAGAGCCTCTTTTGCTGACTCAGTTGTCTTTCTCCACATTTCTTCAGATAACAACGAAGACACTACCTCATCCATCTTGAGGTGGTAGTAGTGCTTCCGATGGCCATGACAAGATGATCCCATGAATCTGGCAAAGAACAAAGCAGGGTCATACACTGATCCCTCCTCCTCCATTTTCACACCCACAGATGTCAACTATGCAACAATCATGTTCAAAGCATTCATATAGTCCGCAACAGATCCTCCATCTTCCATCTTCAGAGCAAACAACTTCTTTTTAGAAAGAGCTTGTTCACCAAGGACTTGGCTTGATAAACATCTCCCAACTTCTTCCAAAGAGTTTTTGCAGTCTTCTCCTCATGGATATTCAATAGGACAGAGTCAACTAGACATAGTCTTATGAGACCCTTAGCCTTCCGATCTTTGAGGTCCTAATCAGCTTGTAACATTGTCGTAGGTTTTGTTCCATCAACGGTTTCCTATAGGTCACGATCAATAAGTAGATCTTCCATCTTGAGTTTCCACGAACTTGAAATTTGTGCATTGAACTTCTCCACCTCTACTCTTCCAAATGTGGTTGCCCATCTCCTTCCTACAACAAGATACAGAATACTCAGCACAAACTCCTACTCAACCTAAGATTAGCTCAAAAAACCCCTACCCAGCAGCTAGAACCAAAACTGGACAGGCTCCGATACCAACTGAAAGGAATCTAATGTGTGTGGAAATCACTTCCTACACTAATCTAAAGAGGAGAGAAGAGTGCAAATTCATTTTAACCCTTACAATTACAAAATGTTAATAACAACAATGGAGATATTGTAGCAAACACATACACATAGAAATGAGACAGAAGAGAGACACAAGATATACGCAGGGAAAACCCTTACGGGTAAAAAACCCCACACTCCAAAACACAACTCAAATGTATTCCGTAAACAATGAAGGTTACAATACAGTCACAGAGCCAATGCTCTTGCAGGAGTCTTCGACACTCGTATCTGGAGACAAACCGGTAGCATAACAATACCTGTCAATCACATAATACATCTCCTCTCCAAAGCACCTGTTTATAGAACATACAAGGCAAAAATGGCTTTATCTTGAAATGGGCGTCCAACATGGCCTCATGGCCCAAAACCCATACTTATGGACACTTGTCCAACATTGTAGGATGTCCTTGATACTTGTCAATTCACCACCCCATCCCAAAGAGGTTGCCTATTCCCAAGATGGGCATGACAGATGCTCTTACAACTCTTACAACCGTCATAGAATCTGTCATAGCTGTCATAACTTACAACTGTAAGAAAATTTTTCATACACAGGCTATGAATAGCATATTATCTTACAACATGTCATAACCCACCTTGGGGTGCCCAAAGATTCCTTCTTCCAAGATGCTTCTCGACACATGTCCTCACCTGTCATAGATTCTTCTATTTCTGACTCTTACATGTCATAGAACTGTCACAGGAATCTGTCATGACCGTTTCAGTCAATATTCCCTTACACGTTATACGAGATGCCGACACATGGCAAAATATTCCTACCACTAAGTGGGATGCCTATCTCCTCATGTGAGGACAAATTTACATGTGGTCATCTTCCATGTAGGATGACACATCACCGTGCCAACTCCCATAAGATGACAACATAGGATTTGCATCCTAATTACACAATAAGCAATAAATAAATAAATAAATACAATGAAAATAATACAAGGAATTACCAAGGCTGAGACACCTTAATTCCCAACAGTGTTTGATTGAAATATGTAGTTTTGCATGGTGTGAACACATAAGTGGGAACAACAAATTAGCAATTGATGATGATCTACCACTTAAGGGTCCACGTGCACCACCTTTGATCAACCATAATTTTGAAGAGAAAAATATGAGTGTCTACTTGTTGGCCTCCTTCGTGTGTATGATGAGTGAAATACCTCTCAAAACATAATTTTTAAATTGTCCACAGTGCATGTGGCTGATTAAAAAAAATCGTAGAAGTCCATCTCAACCCCAAAAGTTAGGAATAATCAAAATGTAATATTTTAATAGTAAATTGGAATGTAATATGAAACAAGAGACGCATTGCGTCAGGGACCTGTCATTAGATGTGTGTTTTGTTAGTTTAGATATGTGTTTTGTTAGTTGTTGAAACTAATATTTGTAGCAATTTGTGTTTGTCCAAATAATTTTTAAGATATTTTAAAGAGAGACAATATTTGGAATTTGGTTATGAAATATAATTTTAATATATAATGATTTAATGCATTTGTTAGTTTTCTATTACTTTTTAAACTGGTTTGGGTATAAAAATATATATATAATTATATATTTATAATATATATTGATTTGATGTATTTGTCAGTTTTTTAGTTTTTTCCTGTTTTGGGTATAGAAATAATTTAAGTAACAAATAGATTTATTTGTGTTTTATTAATATTAATATTATTAAAATTAAATCATGTTCTACTTGGGAGCCATTTTTGTTGGAAATGAAGCTCAACCGTCACTGCCCTTTCATCTTCCTCTTCCCATGACTCTTCACTTGCTTGAATAGTTTATATAATTCCCTTATTATTCTCTTTTTGGTGTAGATGAAGACTGATGTAATTGGGTTGATTAATGAAATAGTGTGTCCTGCTTTCCTTGGTGGATGTAGCCATTTTGATGGTGAACCACGTTAAATTCGTGTCTCTATTTTTATCTGTGTGTGTGATTCTTTATCTATTTTAGTTTTTCATTTAACTGCATTTTATCTTCAACAATTGGTATCAGAGCCATGGTGCTCGGTCATTTGGCATGAGAGGTTTGAGTTTGAGTGGGAGCAATGCCGACTGATAAAGGAAGTCGTAGGAAATCACAAGGGAGGCTAAAATCTAGTGAGAGATATGTTGGTTGCTGGTATTGTGGCAAGCAAGGCCACATCAAGAAGAATTGTTGGTTTTTTAAGAAGGCTAAAAATCAATCAAAAGAAGATGAAGTGAATTTGGTACATGAAGAGGATGTCAATGCAACAATTGGTGTTCTCGTTTCAACTTCGGAAGAAATATCACCAAATGTTTGGGTTCTCGGTTCGGGAGCATCGTTTCATGCCACTCCATGCAAGGAGTACTTCAAAAATCTGCAAAGCGGTGACTTTGGTAAGGTTCTTCTTAGCAATAATGAATCTTGTGATGTGATTGGCAAAGGGGATGTTTTGTTAAAATTAAAAAATGGAAATAGTTGGCCGTTGCAAAATGTCAGATATGTCCCTCAACTCAAACAAAATTTTATTTCAGTTGGGCAGTTGTTTTTGATGGTGACAGGTTGTCATTGATGTCAAAAAGGTGTCCTCAGTTTGTTTGATGTCATAAGGACTTGTTTGATCAGGTTTGGCTTTCAGTGTTCATCATCCATATGTTATTTGGTAAGTGAAGTCACAAGGTGATTTGTTTGGGGTTGTCAAGTGTTGACAAATGTTCATCATCTATAGTTATGCAGTGTGAAATGATGATCTTCATACATCTATAGTTATGCAGTGTGAAATGATGATCTTCATAAGTTCATGTTGTTGAATTTATTGTCTTACCCATAGGAGGTTGATCTCAAGATATTTAGAGTATGTTTGGACAGAATAAGAGTTTGTCAGAGTTCATTATCTTGATAACATGTGTGTTCATGAGTTGTTGATCATGACAGGAGATGATTGATTAGGTATTTATGGTTAAGGTAAATCAGATTGTTTATAGTTGGTGTTACAAGGTATGTTTCATTGGTTCTATGGTTAACATTACAAATGGACTTATATTAGTATCAAGAAGATGGAAGTTTGTCTTGCTTATAATCTGATGTGTGCAGTTGATGCCTTCTTTGTTGGATAATCAGTTAGATGAAATCATGTTGTTGATTGATTGATCCTTCTTACGTTGTCAAGGTGCAGGGATATCATATGCTACATGGATATCATGTGTTGCAACCACCAGTTTATGATATGTTGGATTGGAGAATTGTATTTGAAGATTGCTTGGGTTTGAGTTAACATCTTCATTGTTTAGTTCTTTCTAGTGTGTTGTTCTCAGTGTATATGGCAGAGTTTGATGTCATGATGTTGGAGTCATGGAAGATTCAAGGGTATTTTGTTGAGGTTGATGTCATGGAAGATTCAAGGGTATTTTGTTGTTTAAGTGCCTTCAAAACTCACATACCCGTCACCTTTTGTAATGCACTTTTTGTTATTTTTAAACACTGATCTGTTATTGCAAGTCATAGTCACTTAGGTGACTTGATGGAGGGTTTTTAAAACGTTTGGGGACCGGCCCCTTTCACACTGTTCACCGCCACTCCTGGTCTCATCCTTATGTTCGATGGGCGCCAAAGTTTAATCGAAGGTTGAGTTTGAAAGCACAAAGGCGCGCAATATAACATCAAAGGCTTTAATTTAATTTCTGCCCTCCTTACTGGAGCTTCAAGATTGACGTGCTCAAGAATGTCTTTTCTATATATTGACTGCAGATAAAATTTTCTAAAGACTATTTTTAGCCCAAAAATCATGACAGATTTTTTGTGGAAAGATAAAGGATATTTTATTAAAATTTCCTTCTAAATTTTATCTCTCGAGGAAATTAAAATTATAGAAGGTTGTCATAATGGTTATGCCTTTTAAGGCTATATTTAGATTATCTTTAATGGCAGTTTTTTTGTAATTTCCTCATAGCACAGAAGAGATAAAAGAGAAAGTTTTTGATGAGGATTTTTTTTTTGTGAAGAAGCTCATGAGTCTTTATGACTTATTCTACCTGCAGGAGACGAAGAGGGACCGAATATAAAAAGATATATAGTTTTTCTCTCATGGAATTTTTGATTAAATTTTTTTGGGGTTCTTTATTTGTAGGTGATGAAGAGTTTCTCATGGTGGGAATTTGAAGAGACTTTAGGAGAATTTAATGAAGGAAGTTATTTGCAGATAGAGACAGAATGATATCAAAGTTTTTCAGAGTGAAAGAGATTTGATTTTTTTTAAGAAGAAATTGCAGAGATGGAAGATGAAGTTGCTCAGAGATTTTTTTTTTGGGCACTAATTGATTTTATTGAAGATTTTTGTATGATCTTACAATTGCTTTTAAATGAATTATTTATGCAAATGTCAAGGGTTAGAAGGTGAAAGTGAAACAAAATAAAGAAGAAGTTTTTGGTTTGAAATATGAAAGGTCATGTGAAAATAATTTTGTAGAATGTTGAGAGATATCTATTTATTTGGCTTCACATTGATAGTGAAAATGTGTGGATCAATATGGAGTGTTGAAGATATTTTACAGATGAATCATTATGTTTGTGTAGGATTGGATCAAACACAATATGAAGACATCATGGAATAAACTTACAGTTTGAACCATGGAGATAAAATGCAAGATAAAATGCAAGTGAATAGGTGAATCAAATTTGCAGAGATGTGTAAAAGGAATTGTTTTGTATGGTCTTGACTTGAAAATCAAATAGGAGATATAAGGGTGCATGATGAAACACAGGTTGCATAATGGTGCAAATCAGATTGAATAGCAATCAATTCTTGCACACAGAATTTTATGATGGAAAATTATCTATGCCAGTGAGGCACAATATGCCAGTGAGGCTTATAGGTCAGTGAGACCTTAACACTTGTCAGTGAGACACATATTGTAGTCAGTGAGGCTTCTTTGTAGCCAGTGAGGCAATTCTGGAGTGGTTTTTCTACCCCTGGAGGGTTTTCCACTCGTGCAATTCTTGTGTCTTGATCTTCTCTCTGTGGATATATGTTTTACTCATGAGTTTTTGTTTTTCATTCTCAGTTATGTGCACATGTATGTGAGAAATCAATGATAGCTCTCTCTCCTTGTACTCTGCAAGTTAAAGTTTGTAAAAAAATTAGAAATTTCACACAACACTGACTCACCCCCCCCCCTCTCAGTGTTGTCCTTGACTCCTACAGTTTTCACAAGGATGTAAAGTTGATTTTGAATTGAATAGATGGAAAGTCACAAAAGGGGCCTTGGTAATTGCTCAAGGTAGCAAAGTAGGCACCCTATATGGCGTAGAAACTCTTGCTTCATCTAAAATGGATAGGTTAGATGATGTAGTTGATTCCGTCATTGATGAATTTCTTAACCTATTGGAATTTGATCAAATGTTTGTGAAAGAAAGTGTAAGTGCAAAAAGGCCCAAGCGCTCTTATGAGGGTAGAGACGGTGGAGAAAGAGAGCACGATAGTCGCCCTCACAAGCGGCAAAAAAGAGATGAAGATGATGAGGCCCACCAACCTGATCCAATGGATGTGGATGATAGCACAGAAATTCGTGCCCCATTTGATCCTATGGCAAATATAAATCCATTTGGTCTCCCATCAGTGTTTGGTCGTATGCCTTTTGAAAATTTTGAACCATTTGTGTCTCATCCAAGAAATGTGAGAAACATTCCAATTGAGTTGAATAATGAGCATGACCAAATAGTAGACTGCAATTATGTGCCTGTCATTGAGGAGGTACTTGCTAGTGCCAATACACAAGGTGCAGAAATTAGAGGGACAATGATATTGGATGATGATGACCTTCCAAGTACTGCATCATCCATCTTTAGACAAATCCCAAATGCACAGGTACCAAATTACCAATCTAGCAGATATCCTTATGGGAGAGACTTTAGGCAAAGTGCCCCACAGGTTACAGAAGAACTAATGGTAGCTAATGATGAAGCTGTTATGGGATTCCACATGAATCTGCCTATCAATTTTCATATCCTAATATTGGAGTGGCGGAGTCTTACAGGAGGCCAATTCCTCGGCCACCTTCTCTGACCTTGGAAGCACATAGATATCGTGTAGAGAACTTGTATGAAAGCCCTCTGGATGATATGTATGTGACTGTAATTAGAAATTGTGACCTGAAGGACCATTGGTGTTGTATGTTTCAAAGATGATTCATGCCTCTGACAAGGGGCGATTCTTTGCCTTTGGGCGTGTTTTCGCAAGGAAGGTATGTACAGGACAAAAGGTTAGGATCATGGGTCCTAATTATGTGCCTGGTCAGAAGAAGGACTTGTATACGAAAAGTGTGCAGAGGACTGTCATTTGGATGGGTAAAAAACAAGAATCAGTTGAGGATGTGCCTTGTGGAAATACAGTGGCTTTGGTTGGGTTAGATTAGTTCATTACTAAGAATGCCACTCTTGGACCGCTCATTGATGTTGTTATTGAGATGGATCCCAGTATTTTGGTGAGTACCTTTGTTGGAACAGCACTGGCATTTGCATGCTTTTCAGCATCAGCAATTTTGGCTCAAAGACGAGAGTTCTTGTTTCTAGGAGGAATACTAGGTTCTTCTGTCAGCATCCTTTTGTGGCCACAACTTGCATCTAGTTTATTTGGTGGATCTATGGTAGTTTATACGTTCGAGATTTATTTTGGGTTGTTAGTCTTCCTTGGGTATATCATATTTCACACACAGATGATCATTGAGAGAGCAGACCTTGGGGACCATGATTATGACAAGCACTCATTGGATCTCTTCATAGACTTTGTTGCTGTTTTTGTTCGTCTGCTGGTCATATTGACAAAGAATGCAAATGGCAAATATGAGGAGGTTAACGCCCATCTGATTAGAGCAATGAAGTTCTCTGTCTCGCCTGTTGTACATGTTGCAGTGCAATGCAAGGTCGCATCTGACTTTCCAAAGCTTGTTGAAGGGTTGAAGCGGCTTGCTAAGTCAGATCCTATGGTTGTGTGCACAATTGAGGAATTCAGTGAACATATTATTGCTGGAGCAGGAGAACTTCACCTTGAGATTTGCTTAAAGGATTTGCAAGATGATTTTATGGGTGGAGCTGAGATTGTTGTGTCTGACCCTGTTGTCTCATTTAGAGAAACTGTATTGGAGAAGTCAGTCCGCACTGTGATGAGCAAGTCTCCAAATAAACACAACAGGCTTTATTTTGAATCAAGGTCTCTTGAAGAAGGTCTTCCAGAAGCAATTGATGAAGGTTGCATTGGCCCAAGAGATGATCCTAAGGCTCGTGCCAAAATCCTTTCTGAGGAGTTTGGATGGGACAAAGATCTGGCTAAGAAGATTTGGTGGTTTGGGCCTGAAACCACTGGTCCCAACATAAGAATTGACATTCGAGGTCCAGAAGTGATGCGGATATTGCCTCGTCTAAATGAGGACATAAATGAAGATAAGACACAGTTTTGTTATTCTAGTGTCAGTTTGGTTGAGCTAGTTGGAATTATCACTGGGAAATGGAGTGGTTACTTGGTACTGTAGTTAAGTAACAATGAGTTTCAAGGAAAGTGAGGACAACAGTGCAGTTTGGACTTCAAGTGGGAGATTGTTGGAAATGAAGCCCAATCGTCTTCCCCGAAGAGTTTATATAATTCCCTTCGTATTCTCTTTTTGGCGTAGATGAAGACTAATGTAATTGGGTTGATTAATGAAATAGTGTGTCCTGCTTTCCTTGGTGGATGTAGGTGGATGTAGCCATTTTGATGGTAAACCACGTTAAATTCGTGTCCCTATTTTTATCTATGTGTGAGATTCTTTATCTGTTTTAGTTTTTCATTTAACTGCATTTTATCTTCAACAATTTTAACTTATAGTAGTAGATATAAAAATAATAATCAAAATATATATCAAAAGGTAAAGAATCCATCTTTAATAATAAAAATATCAAATAAATTTGTTAAAACAGTTTATAATATTTCAATTATAAGCATTTCCACTACAACTATAAACATAGAGGCGTGATATGCAATGGTAGTTAGAAACAAGCATCAGATCATCTTTTACAACAGGTTGGTTAAATGATTGTGCAACACTATAGAGCATTTAAATCAAGCATCAGATCATCTTTTACAACAGGTTGGTTAAATGATTGTGCAACACTATAGAACATTTATTCTATTTAAGTGAATTACAACAGGGTGGTTAAATGATTGTGCAATACTATAGAGCATTTATTCTATTTAAGTGACAACTATTCAGTGATGGGGAAGAGGCAGAGAAACATGAACACAAAAATCCAAGAGCATATAATGAAAGTAATTCTTATAAAGCACAAAAATCCGTCTAAGAGCATTTACAAATACATGCATGCCTGTATTGCAAATCCAACGTGTTGTCAAAATCAGACAACATCTAGACAGTAGAAAGAGGACATTAACAGTTCTTCATGATGAATAATATGGTATTGTCTTATTTACTACTTATGGTCCTATTTACTATGTTTTAGTAGCAAATCGAAATGTACTCTGACACAAGTTACATATTTTGGTATAAAAAGAGGGGACAAAATGAGACTTTAAAGAGGAAGATAGAATACGAGAATTATGAAAATTAACACTTAATTTAATCACATAGTTATAATGATCTAAGGATCAAAGCTTGAAGCTTTATAAATTATTCTTATTACAGTTTACTAATCTAGGGAAGTAACTCACACAACTCGTGTAGTTAAATCAACAACTGGCACATAGTCTACGTGCACTTAAAAAAACAGACTTATCTAACTATAAAAGCTGATGCCTAGTGAAGCTATACATTAGGTATACAAGTAAATCCAATATTTATCTACGCAGTGGCTGACATGGGAATATCTGCTCTGGGACATTCACACTTGTCGCACAGACAATTGGCCCCACATTTGCAGTATGACTTGCCTGCAACTGCCACGTCCACTTTTGAGCAGCTGCACGGATTGCACTGACACTGCTCTCCACAATTGCAGTAACCATGCACTTCACTACCACTACACACAAACAAATTTCAAACTTCTTTTTAAAATCAGGATTTTAAATCATTTTTCAAAATTATCCTTAAAAACAGATGAAAATAAATATGTACAATAGAAGAAAATTGAGACCCAAAAAAAAAAACCCACTAAAATCATTATTTGGTGATTTGTTTGAAATTTACCTTGTTTGTTCTAATGAAGTTTCCTTAGTGGCGGTGGCACACCTATCCAGTCAAAGCAGAAAATATAGTCACCCAAATTAGAAATTTGAAACTACAATAAAAGACAGTCACCCTAAATTAGAATTTAAAAACCAAGAGAGACTTGTCAAACTCCGATCCAGATTTTAGGTGTTAAAGGCAATACAGAATCTAATATCAGTTGGGGCAGGGGTGTGACTTCATAAACAAAGAATCATATGACAGGTCCAGAGGAAAACAACTTATGATTCAAAGGAGCATTACTTATAGTAGAGAATAAAAAGACATTACCACTATATGAACTTTTCATTCCACTATATGAACATGTAATTGAGTTTAAACAAACTTAGATACCCATTATAACAGAAGTATACAACCCAAAAAAAATTATGAAGAACAGAGCTGAAAGAAGAAGCTTTGTACATTCATCCAGATATTCTCATGAACAGAGCTGGAGAAATTCTCTTTTGCATTTCATAACTATACTGTGACAATAAAACCAGAGCATACCATCTTTTGCCTTTCAAAACTGTAAATATACAACAATAAAACCAGAGGGTAACATCAAAATTACTAAGACAGTTCTGCCCTTAGAGGTATTAAGGGCAGGGCATACAGAATTAAAAGAGCCATTGTTAAAAAAAAAAGAACAAATGTCTACCATGTTCTCTAGGGATAGAGAACATAATTTATAGATGATACCCCACCAAAAGAGAAAAAAATATCTACCATGTTTTCTAGGGAAAAGAAGTTAATAGATGGATACCCATCAATCTATTAGATTGAAGTAAGTATCGAATCAAAAGAGATTATAGATGGATAAGAAAAAAATATCTACCATGTTCTCTAGGGGAAAAGAACTTAATAGATGGAACCCATCAATCCTTTAGCCTACGGTAAGAAGAGGTAAGTGTCGAGCCAAAGGAGATTATAGCCTACAGTAAGAAGAGGTAAGTGTCGAGCCAAAGGAGATTATAGATTATAGATGGATACCCACCAAGAGAAAAAAATATCTATCATGTTCTCTAAGGGAAACTAAAAAAAAATTAATAGTTCTCTAAGGGAAACTAGAAAAGAATTTAATAGATGGATACCCATGGAGCCAAAGGAGATTATAGATGGACACCCACCAAGAGAGAGAAAAAATATCTACCATGTTCTCTAGGAGAAAAGAAGTTAATAGATGGACAGAATCCAAAACTATCAAGATGTTCATAGTCCCAACAAAACGAAAAAATATCTACCCTGTTCTGGAGAACACCCCACCCCCCCCCCCAAAAAAAAGTCCTCCCAACCAAAAAAAATTATGAAATTCTCTTCCATAGTAAGGCGGTGGTGTAACAAATAAAGCCTACAATTTTAGTTGGATTTAATAGGGTTAAATTTACTCAAACCAGGCTCAGATTTGAAAGAAACCCAACTCATTTGACCCACATCAGAACCTACATCAAGAATGCAGGTTCAGCTCATCCAACCATGTTAAAACTATACCATGATCTCACCTAAGATTTTAAAAGTTATAAAGCTTCACAGAAACATCAAAACTGAAAAACACTAATGCAATCAATTAGTGCCTTCCACATCTATAAAACCAAACTATACCACCTTAACTTGAGATTTGACCCAAACAAAAGAATGAAAACAATACCATTACTCACAAGAAAATCCAACTGCATACCTGCAAGTATCACAGGTGCAGTTTCCATTGCTTAAACACCCACAGTTAGAACCAACACATGTACAAGATCCTTCCATCTTGTTTGTTCCTTCCATCTTGTTTGTTATACTGATCTTCCTCTCTCTTCCAAAACTGTTAATTGCCTGGCATGAACCTTCAACACAACCAGTATGACAAGTCTCATAGGCATCTCTATATGTATGTATATATAGATGTGTGAAATGGGGTACAGGGTTTCTTTGAGATGGACTGTTGCATGTCTAGACTTTTCTCATGCCCCAATGTGGCAGCAGCTCATATGACACCTACAAGACAAGTGAAATATTTACCTCTCAATGATCTTGTCATGTATTTTGAGATATCATTTAATTTCCATCAAATTTCTGTATTCTTGAAAACAAGAAGAAAAGGAGATAAGATAGGTGGCAGCATGTGCCCAAAAATCAGATATAACTTTGAGGATTTGATTTACTGGTGGGCTTCTCCGCTCTCTTTGAAGGCGCCACACAGTCTTACCATAGAAGTTTATAGTTTAATTATGCTGTGCAAATCAATACTTTTCCTAAAAGTTACAAGAAAATTGTTTTAGCTAGGTTAGGCGCGTCTTGATATTTTTGGGGGGGAGGGGCCGGAGATGGATCTACACCTTGTTAAGTCAAATCAGCTTGATGAATGATATAAGTTGTTTGAATTGGGTTAGTATTTTTCATTGTAGATTAGTATGTTTGTTTGTTTGGTTTCTATATATTTGATTTGTAATTTAAGTGGAAGAGGCCCTTGGAAAATTGTTTATTTGTTTTTGATGTAAAGATAAGTATGTCACTTTAATTATATTGAAAAGATAAGTATGTCACTGTAATTTAATTGATATATATATTTATTTCAAAAATGATATCTCTCCATGTCTTTGACGTAAAGATAAGTATGTCACTTTAATTATATTGAAAAGACAAGTATGTCACTGTAATTTAATTGATATATATATTTATTCAATTTGTAATTTAAGTGGAAGAGGCGCCTCGAAAATGATATGTCTCTATGTCTTTGAGGGAAAGATAAGTATGCCACTTTAATTATGTTGAAAAGAGTTCTATGAGTAAGGTACATAGCATAGTAACCTACACATAAAAACCCAAACACAATGGCCACATATTTTTAAAAAACTAAAACTACAAAATTAAAACTATAGGACAAAATAAAAATAAAAATATATTATAAACTAATTAATTTGTATTTAGTAGATAATTTATTATTTATTTTTTAATATAAAGACATCAATATTTTAAAATATATTAATGCTATTAAAAAGATAAGTATATAATATTTATCATTTTTCAAAGTAAAAACAAACAAAAGAATTAGGAAATAATGAATGGCCGCTTTTCCAAATGTACAACTAGTATATTTATATCTAAAGTACGCTGAGAGATATCTTCTCGAGGCGCCCTTTTTTTTATCAATTTACCACACTCTCTTTCAGCTCACCTTAAATTCTCTGTGGAAAAAAATTAAGGAGGCAATATAAATAGATTGAATGTGTGTCTTTTCATATGCCATTCCATAACATTTATTTCTTTCATCTTAGTGCATAGTGATGGCTTCTTTGAAACTGCTATCCACCTAGCATATATTTTTTTTTTCTTTTTTTTTAATTCTTTTAACCTTCTTTTTTTTTGTTTTCTTAATTTGTGGAGTGACTATTTAGTTTTTTAATAAAGATTCTAGATTGGAATCTTATAAGCTCAGCGTCCATCCGTGCTGTGAATGTAGGAATGCCTCTTGGCGTAATTAAAAGTAAATAATGTAGATAAAATAAAATAATTGTTAACTGTTAACTACGTGATAAATAAAATAGTTTTAAAGTAAAATAAAATAATTCTTAAGAAAATATCTGGGTGTTTTATAGATAGATGTATTTAAGATATCTATACTAGTTTGTTATATTTAATTAAATTTTGTAAATTATTTTATGTTTGAATACATATTTGTTCAATATATAAGATTGTTTTTGGAAAAAAAAGATGTATTTAAGATATTTATACTAGTTTGTTATCTTTAATTAAATTTCATAAAAAAAATTATGTTTAGATACATAGATTGTTTTTGAAAAAAAAATTACATCAAAATTTTTAAGTAATTTGTTTGGATCCAAATTGGACTTTAAGTGTGCATTGTATAAAGTAACTGGTGAGGGTGGTTGTTCAATGGTAGGGACTAATAGTTATATAATCATTGATACTTTGAATCACACAAAGTAACTGGTCAATAAAAGTGTGGCATTTATCAAATAGCTTCATTCAATATTAAAAAAAAATGTATATAGATGTATCTTTGTTTGTTTTTATATTTAATAAGAATGAAATTTTGGTGAATTTTAAATATATAAAAATACTAAGTATAAACACTCCTTACACTTTTTAAAATGAAACATTTTTTAGAAAAATACATTAAAAATCATTTAATTATATTGACTGTATTCTTTTAATGAGAAGCACTTGAACATATACATAAATTGATGGTTGAGATTAAAGCCACTTCTATTAAAAAAATTTGACCTTAAAATTTGCATAAATAGACTTGTGGAAAAAATCTACTCAACATTGTCAATTTATAATAAATCTGATTATAACATTTGTCAATTTATAATAAATCTGATTATAACATTTGTCAATTCACAATAAATCTATAACTATAACCTGCGAAGAAAATCTTTTAAATTTTCTTATCTAAAAATCTTATGAGAAGCTCAATAGCCACACATTTAGTCCATTGAAAACAAACCATCTACATAGTTCTGAAAGGGGTTAAAGCTGTACAAATTTCCTTGTCGGCAATATTGTACGGTACGGTGCACATGCGCTCCAAACTCTATGGAACGCAGTCCAAGCTCTTTGGATCGAATCTGCACCTTTCACGTTTGGAAATTTGCGAAACCTTTAAGGAGCAGCCCTGTTAAAAAAAACAGAAAAAGAAATTTCAGATTAGACGGAAAGACGTGTGCACCGAATTGGAATTGAAAAGCGGACAAAAAATTAAAAATTAAAAAAAATATACTACCCAATCTTGTTATGCATGTAAAATAATGTTTTGAATAATCATGAATTAAATTTGGGTTTATGAATGAATGAATGAATTTTAATGACGTCCACGAGACCAAGCAATTTAAGGGATCAAGAGCCCCAGCGCTAAGACATTCAAATTCCTTTCGATGTCCTCTCTTCTTCTATGAACCAAGTAATTTAAGGGACCAAGAGCCCCAACTCTAAGACATATTCAAGTTCCTTTCGATGTCCTCTCTTCTTCTATAAACCAAGCAATTTAAGGAACCAAGAGCCCCAACTCTAAGACATATTCAAGTTCCTTTCGATGTCTTCTCTTCTTCTATGAACCTGGTCCAAAAGCCCCAACTCTAAGACATATTCAAGTTCCTTTCGATGTCCTCTCTTCTTCTATGAACCAAGCAGTTTAAGGGACCAAGAGCCCCAACTCTAAGACATATTCAAGTTCCTTTCGATGTCCTCTCTTCTTCTATGAATCTTGATCAAGAGACGGGCCGTGTTGTGAAACCTCATTTCCTCAAATAACTCATTCAAATTGTTTTCATATTATAAACGTTAAAAAATAATTATTGTCTCTTTTACTTAACTAACCCCAACGATCTTCCATTTATTTAAAACTAAGGTCAATTTCAACGAAGATAGTTTTATTAAATGACTAAGGTTTTTTAAATGATAATAATTTTAGAAGACATACAAGGGGAAGAATTATGGGTCTACGGTGTGGGCCACTTAAATTTTGTAATTGTGAAAAATTCACATCTCACACTTTTTTATATTTGTTTTAAATATATTAGTATATCTCATGGTAGATATTATAATAGTTAAAATTTAAAAATTTTAATTAATTTGTTAAGTATAAGTTGATTATATGTTTGAATTTTTTACATTAATATGGTTTGTAATGTTAAAAAAAAAATAGTTGGTTCAACTCATCTTCTTATTGTGGCTTTCATGTGAATGATGTATAAATTTATTGTAGCCTTGACTTCTTCTTATCGTGGCTTTCATGTGAATGATGTATAAATTTATTGTAGCCTTGACTTCTGATATTGTAGTCATTTCATATTATCTATCACAAAAAGAGTGGAAAATGAATACAATAAAAAATTTGGTGATAAGATTTTAACTTCCACCGTTCATTAAGTATATTCTTGGTGTCATATAAAGTGGTTATGGAAAAAAATCTTATCCACTATTCCACCACATGGATGGCCCAAGTCATGCAAGTGATTAAACAGAGAAATAAAGGAAAATCATATCAAACAAAAATAAAAGAAGAGGAAGACTTGTGTCAACAAGTCTTTTCTTAAGAGTCTTTTCAATTCTTACCTCTTACTTTAGAAAATCCATAAGAAGATTTCAACTTTAATGTTGATTTTGAGTTTTTCTTGTGGCATGGCAAATAATAATGTTGTGTCTAATATCAATGTTGTTGAGAATTCAACGAAATATGGGGGAGAACTTCTAACGAAATTTGTAGAGAATTATTATTTTACCGATGAGAACATAGGAATATCACGTAATTGAGAAATTTGAGAAAGACATATAATGGTGAAAGTAAATCGTAAAAAAGAATAAAAAATACAATGCAAAGAGGTGCACATAACAAGTTAATAGTCATGTTGTCTACCTTATACCTTGTGTAAAGGATGAGCTCAAGCTCCTACTACTAGTCCATAAAGTAAATTAGATTTAACTTTCAAAAAGTCCATGAACCTGAGATTGATTCTACTTGTGACCAGAGGCTTAAATTTTTTCTTACCCCAGTCCTTTCCATTATTGTCTCCTACACTATCTGCTTGTGATTGCCCAAATTGTTCATCCTTTAGCTTAGAGAAAAAACTCATCCCACATACCTCACCATCCATTTGTAGTCCTTTCCACTTCCTTCTATGTTGTTCACGTTGTTATATGGAGCCTAATCAGACTCGGAAGTTAAATTTTAACGGGGTCAAGGGGCAGTGCCCCTTGCAGGGATTTGGGGGCAGTGCCCCCAAGACGGGGTCAATGGGCAGCGCCCCTTGCAAGGTCCAAGGGCAGCGCCCCTGGCGCGCTCCCTATCACGATACAAGGCGAGGTCGAGGGACAACACCCTTGCGAGGGCTCGGGGGCAGCGCCCCCAAAACCTCCAACAATTTTTATTATTTTATAAAGGCGTCAGGAGTTATTTTTCTATTGGCCGACATAAAAAACCCTATTTTTGTAACTGACATAAGGCTTGATAAAAGTGGCTAAGGGTTAGGGTTTTCGTTGACATTATTTTGTAGCATTTTGCAATGGTATTGAGTTGCAAGGATTGCTAGTTGTAATTGGTTTCATTTACTAGATAATAATATTGGACTCTCTGTTGGTGGATGTAGCCCGGGTTTGGGTGAACCACGTTAAAACTTGTCTCTCGCTATTATTATTTCTGTGTATTTCCATTCCTATGTTTAATCTTTATTTGCATTTAATTGATATCTTCTGCATGCAATCCCCAACAGTTCATATCCCTTATCTTCTTCATAATCCTTAATGAAACCCCCTTCCAATAAATCCTTCCCAAGTTCAGTAACTAATGTAGTCATGGATGGAGGATCCATTGAAAGATTGTCCAACCATGTTGTGAAAATCAAACACGCAACATACACAATGGAAACTCAATGAAACAACAACATGAACTTCATTGATTTTATAGTCATGAATGATTACAAACTGCTACAATGGGCTTCCTACATGCTAGGTCGTAGTCGTTTGATTACAAAACATAAAATTACAATGTATTCAAATGAAGTTCAATACATTCCCACATGCCACATTATCTACACCTTTATTCTCTTTCTCAATTCCTTATTCCATTCTGAACTCCCATCCTCAAGCTCGCACTTTGACTTCCAATTCTTAACAAACTCCTTCAGACTCTTTCTTGATACCTTCAAATGATTGTGAGTGGCGTTTATATATTAGTCTCACACCTTAGAAATTATCTACATTGGCTACAAGGTGGTGCAAAGCTCTATGCCATATGAAACATAATTTAGCCATGGATGGAAGATCTAATGAAGGATTGTCCAACCATGCAACGAAAATCAAACACACAACATACATAGCAAAAACTCATTGAAACAACAATATGAACTTTATTGATTTCAAATTCATGAATGATTACAAATTGTCACAATGGGCTTCCTATATGCTAGGCCACAATTGTTTGATTACAAAACATAAAATTACAACATTCAAATGAAGTTCAATGCATTCCCACATACTATGTTATATGCACCTTCATTCTATTTCTCAATTCCTTATTCCATTCCAAATTCCCATCCTTAACCTCACACTTTGACTTCCAATTCTTACTGAACTCTTTCAAACTCTTTCTTGATACCTTCAAAGGATTGTGAGTGGTGTTTATATATCTGTCTCAAACCTTAGAAATTATTTGCATCAGCTACAAGGTGGCAGAAAGCTCTATGTTGTATGAAAAATGTAGTCAGCTAAGTGTGTAATAAGCCTTATAATCAAATGTGGTGATAACTAAATGAAATATCTTCACACATTGTTTATCATAAGTTCTCCTAGCTCTAATGTATCTCCATATGTAACCCTTTATTAGTCCAAACTTCCAAAAAGCTAGCGCAAGTGAAGAATAGTGAAATTGTGTAAGCATGCTAGCCGATGAAGGGTAAAAAACCAAGTTATGTCTTTTTGGTGATCCAAATCTCCTAAAATATGGATATGTCGTAGATGCATTATTATAGAACGTATTGTCCAAACCATGAGACTTGACATACATTTGCAGTGATGTGTGATGGATTCTTCTATGACTAACTAGTGAATGGAAACCTACAAACAAACAAGCAAAGTGAAATCAAATATTTTGGTTGATGCAAGATTGCTCTTACACCCTGGGATGCTCTTGTATCAGACACCTGGGGTTATTTTAAAAGTGAGTCCCTCACTTTCTAATGACTACAGGGAAGCCAAGATAGTCTACCTCAGCCCTGGAAATCCAACTTGAGTCTTCTTCTAGCCTTCCTCTCCACTTCACCAAATACTCCTCATACTCCCTATTCTTCCAATGCGCCTTCCAGTTCTATTATCTAATATTTCTTCAATCTCCTCATTTTCCTATTGTAATATCTAGCTTTTCCATTGTACTTCTACACTACTATCCACTGACTCTCCTTCATGATACTGGTATAGGTCTGAAATGTTGAAAATTAGATATATGCCCACCTTTCGGTAGCTCTATTTCATATGCATTTCTTGAGTCAAATCTCTTCACAATTCTACAAGGGTCAAACTTTTTCATCTTCAATTTATTGTATGTTCCAACTAGAAATCTTTCCTTCCTAAGGTATACCATTACTTCATCTCCAACCACAAATTATTTGTGTTTCTATCTTATCAACCTTCTCTTTATGTAGAACGTTCATCTTCTCCAAGTGACTCCTTACCTCTGCATGTGATTATTTTATGTGCTTTGAAAATTCTTCTACCTCTACACTCTTCTTGTCTTCCTTACTGATGTCCCTTAATTCTGATACATTCCTTGGACTACAACCCAATACAATCTAAAATGGTGTTTTCCTTGTACTCCTATTTTTTAAATTGTTATATGCAAACTCTACCTACGATAGAACCATGCCCCAATTTCCTACCTTCTCTCCAAATAGACACCTCAACAAGTTGCCTAAACTCATAATCACAACCTCTATTTTTCCATCCATCTGTGGGTGATATGTGGAACTAAATTTCAAATATATCTTCATCTTCTTCCACAATGTCCTCCAAAAGTACCCAACAAATTTTGATACGGGTATAGGTCTGAAATGTTGAAAACTAGATATATGCCCAATCCTTTCGGTAGATCTACTTCATATGCATTTCTTGAGTCTTAATATCTATTGTTCATCTTCTCTAGGTGACTCCTTACTTCTACATGTAGTTATTTTATGTACTTTGAAAATTCTTCTACCTCTACACTCTTCTTGTCTTCCTTACCGATGTCCCTTAATTTTGATACATTCCTTGAACTACAACCCAATACAATCTGAAATGATGTTTTTTCTTGTACTCCTATTTACTGAATTGTTATAGGCGAACTCTACCTATGATAGAACCATGTCCCAATTTCCTACCTTCTTTCAAAATAGACACATCAACAAGTTGTCTAAACTCATATTCACAACTTCTATTTTTCCATCCATCTATGGGTGATATGTGGAACTAAATTTCAAATATATCTTCATCTTCTTCCACAATGTCCTACATAAGTACCCAACAAATTTTGTATCCTTGTCTGAAACTATACTCCTTGGAATACCATGCAATCTCACAACTTCTCTGTAAAATAGGTCAACTATATGTACTGCATCATTGATCTTCTTACATGGGATGAAATGCACCATCCTAGAAAATCTATACACAAATACAAATATTGAATCATTCCCCCTTTGTGTTCTTGGTAAGCCCAATACAAAATCCATACTTACATCCGGTCCCAAGGTCTCTCCAGTAGTAGAAAAGGCTAATACAAACCAACATTTTGACTGCTACCTTTGGCAACTTGGTAAGTCCTAGAACCTTGAACAAATTTCCTTACATCCTTATATATCTATAGTAAAAAATAGTTCTCACTCACTATATCTTATCTATCTGAAAATGTCTAGCTAAATAGACACAATTTTTCTCCTTAATCAGATATTCCCTTATTGAACTTCTTGGTATACATAATTGACTACTCTTGAACAACATCTCATTCTAGATCAAATAATCCAACCATCTACTCCTATCCATGCTTACCAATTCATTAGATGCTTTCAATGCCTCTACAAAATTAGGATTAGCTTCATACAAATGCTTTAGTTCTTCAAAACCCACCACTTATACTCACATCTCTATCAACAAATTATGTATCCTACTCAATGCATCAACAACACTATTTAACTTCACACTCCTATATTTTAGCACAAAAGTATAAATCTATATAAATTCAACCCAAGGCATATGTCTCTAGTTCAACTCAACTTGATTATCCAAATATTAAAATGCTAGGTGATCAGTGTACAACACAAACTTCTTGGGTGACAAGTAATGCCTCCATTTTTTCAACGCTTGAACTATGGAATAAAAATCCTAGTCATATACTAAATATCTCCTCCTGCCATCATTCACTTCTCATTGAAATAGGTTATGAGTCTTCCTTCTTGTATTAGTACTACTCCAATTGTATTTCCACTTGCATCACAATCAACTTGGAATATCATTGAAATTTGGTAAATCTAGTACTAGTTGTTCTATCACCTTCTTCTTCAACAATTCAAAGATCTTGTTTGCTCCTATTATCCACTTGAATTCTTTCTTATATCCCCTCATTGTCTCAGTCAATAGTGTATAAATAATACCAAAATTCTTGATAAACTTCCTATAAAAACTTTCTCTAACTTATTGGTGTAGGCCACTCCACAATTGCTCTAACTTTCTCTAAATCCATCTTTAAACCTTTAGCTAAGATCACAAATCCTAAGTATACCAACTTCTTCTTCATGAAGCTACATTTCTTCAAATTGATCAACAATTTATCCTCTCTTAGTCTCTACAATACTAGTTTGATATGTTCTAAGTGCTCTTTCATAGTTTTGTTGAAAATCAAAATATCATCCAAGTAAACAATCACAAACTTACCCAAACATTTCTTTAGTACCTCATTCATCAATCTCATAAATGTACTTGGTGTATTAGCTAGTCCAAAAAGTATAACCAACCACTGATACAATCCCTTTTTAGTCCTAAAGATTATCTTCCACTCATCTCCTTCCCTTATTTTGATATAATTATAACTACTCTTCAAATCAATCTTTGTAAAGTACCTTGCCTCACTCAAACAACCCATTATGCCATCCATCCTTGGCAATGGGAATTTGTACCTCACTATAGTTTTATTGATTGCTCTAGAATTAGTACACATCCTCCACTCACCATCCTTCTTTGGTGCTAATACCATGGGTATTGCTCATAGGCTCAAACTCTCTCTAATCAAACTTTTCCTTAGCAACTCTTGCACTTGTCTATTCAATTCTTCATTTTATATCGGTGTCATCCTATGCAGTGCCTTATTTGGTAAACTGGCTCTTAAAATCAGATCCATATGATGATTGATACTCCTTACTTGTGGCAACCCTTATGGCATATTGTTTGATATGATATCATTGTATTTTGTCATCAATTCTAATATTTCCTCTTGTGGTACCTTCTTATCACTTGTGGTGGTGTTCTATACATTTTGTGGTGCTACTTATCTTAGGGATCAACACAAAACATACATTTTCATGTATCAGAGCATCCAAGAACCTTTTCCCATCCATCAAACATATTCTAGCATTGCTACAAACTTGACTTTCTATGTCTCTTAGTGGCATTAACCTATGTCTCCTACCGTTCCTTATTACAATGTAAGTGTTTTTACTCCCATTGTATGTAGCTCTCTTGTCAATTTTCCATGGTCTTCCCAACAACAAATGGCATACATCCATTGGCATTACATCAGACAAGACTACATCATGGTATCCTCCTCTCTTGAATTTTACCTAACACTATTCACTAACCATCACCCTATGTTCCTTCTGTAGCCAAGCAATCACATATGGTTTTAGATGTTTCAACCTCTTCAAGTTTAACTTATCAATCATTTCTTCATATACTAGGTTATTTATACTCACTATCAATGACAACTTTGCAACACTTACAAGCCTTCTTTGCATATAGTTATGAACAAATTCTTTATTTGTACTAGTTCTTCTTCACCATAGCATTTAGACAAGGCCCTCCTCAGTATAAGTGATTCTCCAAATTCAGGTCATCCTCTAATTCATATGATCTTTGGGGTTCCTCATCTACAAATGAAGCTCTTGCATTACTTTCTACTCTCTTCCCTTGACCTTGAGAACATTCAAATGCTTGGTGCCCTTCTTCTCTACACTTAAAACACATTCTTCTAAAAGGTTTTCCCACATTTCTCTCATATCTTCCTCTTCTTCTTTGATATCTATCATTGTGGTATGTATTTCTATCTTCCCTACCTTTGTGGTAGAAATCACCTTCATCCTTATATTTGTGGTATGTATTACTACTTCCTCTTTCATGTAGTACGTACTATTGTCCATATGGTATGTGACATTAGTCTTTATTTCCTCCTTATATGGTCTTCTATCACTACACTATGGTCTCTCTTGGGAGTCTCTCTTCTCTTCCTCTTTGTTGGTTCTCCTTGCTTTCAAACCTTCTGTTTAGCTTTTATTCCACCTTGAGTGCAAATTGATATGCTTCCTCTATGGTTTTTAACCTAGCCAAATTTAGCTCCTCTTGGATGCTTTCTCTCAATCCATTGGTGTATCTTGCAACCTTCTCTTTTCTTGCTACACTATGCCATGTCCTAATGATCAACTTATAAAATTCTTCAGTATATTCTTTCATAGTCCTATCCCTCTATCTCATATTATGCAACCTCTTCAACAATTTCAATTCATAATCAACAGGTATAAATTGCCTCTTCAATTTCACAACCATCATATCCTATTTTGTTATCCTTTATTTCATCTCCCATTTCTTTCCAACTATATTTATTTCCACCAAATAGAAGCATGTTCTTTCGACTTAGTTTTTACAAATCTAACCTTTCAAGATCTATAATATCCTCATACTCAAAATATTCATCCAAATCATTATCCAATCAATCAATTCTTTAAAATTCAAATCACCAAAATAATTAACAATCTCAATTCTAGGTCTATTACCAATTTTGGAAATAGCCCTCAACATTCTTACTTGATCTAATTCTTCCTCTACCAGGTCTTCTAGATCTTGTGCCTCTTCTCTTACATTAGCATCCGCATTGCTCTCATCATCATTTCTAGGATTTAGACCTCTTTTCTTATACTCTTCTAAAACTTCCAATTGAACTTTCATCCCTTTCACCTCTTCAATATTTTGTTCATTTTTTTAGCAAAGTTAGTAACACTTAAGACTCTTCATGATGGTGTCTTTCCCTTGGATCTAGTGCAAACTGTCTCAAGTCGACAATAAGTCTATAATCACTCCTTGCAACTACCTCTCAATTGGTGATTTGTTGACAAGTTTCTTGTAGGCTACCTCAATTTGGGGATTTGTTCACAAGAACTTTGGGATACGAACCCACTCTCCTTACGATTCCAAATCACACTTTGATACCACTTAATGCATTCATGGATGGAGGATCAAATGAAGTATTGTCCAACCATGAAACAAAAATCAAACACACAACATACGCAGTGGAAACTCAACGAAACACCATGAACTTTATTGATTTCACAGTCATAAATGATTACAAACTGTCACAATGGGCTTACTACATGCTAGGTTCTAGTCATTTAATTACAAAACATGAAATTACAACATTCAAATAAAGTTAAATACATTCCCACATCTTGTTTTAGCTACAAATTCATTCTCTTTCTCAATTCCTTATTCCAATATGAACTCTCATCCTCAACCTTGCACTCTGACTTCCAATTCTTATTGAAATCCCTCAGAATCTTTCTTGATACCTTCAAATGATTATGAGTGGTGTTTATATATCAATCTCAAACCTTATAAATGATTTGTGTCAACTACAATGTGGCACAATGCTCTATGCCATATGAAATGTGTAGTCAGCCAAGTGTGTAAATAAGATTTATAATCAAATGCAATGATAAAGGAATAGAATATCTTTGCACCATGCTCATCATAATTTCTCTTGGGTCTAATGTGTCTATATGTAATCCTTTATTGGCACAAACTTATGAAAACTTGGCACAATTGAAGAATAATGAAATTATGTAAGCTTGCCAACCTAATGAAGGTTCAAAAACCAAGTTACACCTTTTCAGTGATCCAAAACTCCTAAAACATGGATATGCCATGGATGCATCATTGTAGAACATATTGTCTAAATTGTGAGACCTGATATAGATTTAAAATTATGTGCAGTGGATTTTTCTATGACTGACTGGCGACTAGAAAATTGCAAACAAACAAGTAAAGTGAAAGCAAATAATTTGGTTGATGCAAGATTTATCTTACACCCTAGGATGCTCCTACATAAGTAACCTTATCAACCATTGATTGCACAGTCACATCCAAGGCATCCTTTAAAGCATGTAATTTAGATCAAGGATCAACATGTACTAAATTAGGAATTAGTTTAATCACCTCTTCTCTCCTACTCTTCACCTGCTCCATAGGAATTTGTAGTAGTTTTTCCTCTATGCTACCATTTTTCCCTGATGTCATTCTCAACAACGAACACTGAATATGTAGCATACTTCTTTAGGAGATTCTAGAAATATTAGGCATAGGCATGTCCTAGAGAAAATAAAATAGGAATGTACAACCCACCAACATGGAATTGAAGAGTGATCTAGGAGTGTGTGAATCCCATTGAAGTTGTAAGCAAAACATAGGTCATTGGAACATTTTCATGATGGCACTTGCTCTCACCTAGATCACACTCTATAAACATACCACCTGTTATGTCAGAAAAAGTATCCTTGGGAGCTTTTTCCTCTTAAGGTTTAGCTCCCGGGTCCTTTGGAATGCATTTATAGCATCTTGCATGATTTTGATGACTCCCGATGAGAAACCCCTAAAGTTTCATGGAAATTGGGACTCAAGGGGTGCATTTATGATGATTCCTACCTGAAATAGAGGGGGGAGGACTTGGGCGCCCGTGCCCTAGTCCTGCCATTTTTTAGGTCAGGACCTATTTTTGGGTGTCAGTTTATGACCATTACTTAGGTCCTATGCCGACATCATAAGTTTGAATTACAAAATTCTTAGCAGGAATGTTTGTAGTTTTATATATAAGCATGATTAGTGATTCATTTGTAAACTAGATGGAAATTAGATGAGCATTGTGATTGTGAAAGTGATTGAAGGCATTCATTGTGTTGTAGAGCAGTACGTTGTTGTTATTGTGTTTGTATTTGTAGATTTGGCATCCAACTCCTCATGGCATGAAGAGCATCTTCCTTCCATGAGATCTTCACTACAAGGTGATATCAATTGTGTTTTTATCATTTATCATTTGGATTTTGCCTCTATCCCATAGGGATACGCACTCTTTATCTGACAATGGTGTTCGGAAGACTTGAATGTCTCTCTGGAACTTGACTGAGGCAAGCCTCTAAACACAACCCCCAACCCACTTTTCTGTGATTGCAGGTTACAGGTTCCGAAAGAAAAAGAACTGGAGTTGCAAGAGAGTAGTGCAAACTATCAGAATTACAGATCAGAGAAGAAAACGGGGACTTAGACTTGGGCACCCGCTCATTAGTCCTCCGGATCCCGCAACTGTAAAATCTCTGGAACAATAGGAACAGGTTGCGGACAACATTCCCAGATCCCGACAAAAAATATGGCACTAGACCAAGGCGCCCGCTCATTAGTCCCCAACTTTTCCGCACACCGAACTTTGAAATCTGGTATGCATTTGGTTGTCATTTGCTATCTCTGTGTGCGATCATTTTCTGTAATTTGTCCATTTGTTTACGATTTCACGAAATTAAGGTTTTGAGCATAATTGGGCTTAATTGAACAACAAATCTACACAATTCCAATCTTCCCCTGTGTTCCAAGTGACAGGAGATCTGTAGTAGAGTTCTCTACTTGGTTGAATGTCCTTGAATGTTTAGTGGTGAAAGGAGGATCAACACAAACCATTAAAATCAATCCTCTTCATTTTTAACTCTAAACATTTTGGTGAACCGATGTTTTTAGACTTTTTGGCACCTTGCTAAGTGTTGTTCTTCAGATTTACGTTCATCTCATTCATTCATTTCATTTTTCATCTTATTTCATTTGAAAAATTACAAAAAATTTGAAATTTTTGAAAAAAATTTGGCATTTTTAGCTTGCATTTTCAAATAATTTCAATTAGTTGGCATTGAATTTCAATAAATTTATGTCATTATCATTAGATCTGATTTAAAATATAGAAATTTTTCATTCATCATTCATTTAGATTGCATTTTCATGCTTAAATAGTTGAACATTGCTTGAAATTGTGCATTTTTCCATATAACCTAGTTTTGCATTAGCTAGGGTTTGTAGTCAAAACCTTGTTTCAGATTTTACTACCCTTTTAAAACACTCATTAGGACTGATTTCTAATTTTAGTGTTTCATCATAGTGGCTTTCTTACAAAATTTCATGCCTAGGGTTTGAAAACCTTGCATTTTCACTAGATTTGGCCTTATTGTCTATCTAGATTTGCATCCTAGGCATGTTGTAAAGAATTTTTATGGACTAATTGGCTGTTATCATGGTTATTATCTTGTTCCCCTTCTCAAATTCTTTACAACACCCTTTTGATTAGGCCTTTGCATTGAAAATTTGTGAAAAATTGCATATTTTGGCTATATTTTCCCTAGGGTTTGACTTAGATTGACACTATAGGCGTGTTGTGATGAATTTTATGGCTTTAGGTGACTGATATTATTTTTATTATCTGTTTTCCCTCCTAAAATTCTTTACAACACCCTATTTATTGGGTCCTTGCATTGAAAATTTGTGAAAAAATTGCATATTTTAGTGTATTTTCACTAGGTTTTGACTTGTCATCACTCTAGATTTGCATCAAAAGTGTGTTGTAAAGGATATTATTGCTTTATTGGAATGATATAAGACATATTATTTTCTACCCTTGATTAATTTCCTTACAACACCTTTTCTTTCACTTATTTGCATTGAAAAAAGTTCAAAAAAAATCAAGCATTTTAGGTCATTTTCATATATAGTTTTGCACTTGTCTCTTGCATAAATTTTGAAAACCTTTTAAAATCTGATTTCAAATTGATTTGAAAACATATATACATGGAATTCACATGGAAATATTTGCATGAGTATATTCTGGATTTTGAAAATTTCTCTAATTTCACTAATGAGAATCCTCATGTTCTAGAGCACATAGCTTCTACAAGTGGTATTGATGTTTCTATATGTTCTACATATGAGATGAAATTACTTTGTTGTACACATGATTTTAATAGCTTCAAATTACTCATAGGAGCATATCCTTTGATATTAGAAGATTTAACCAAATTCATCTCTAGAAATACTCATGAGAAAGAGGAGAGTGAAAATTCTTTTTCTGTCAATACTTTTGAAATCAACAGCTAAAGAATATGATGATGATGATTCCATAGGTTATCCTACTTCTCCTATAGTTGAATGTCCAAGAACCTTATATGAGAAGACTATGGATAACTCTATTAATGATACAATACCTAATATTCCTACAAACATCATACCTTCCTCTCCTTCCAATGCTCTCCCTGGCCAAGATGTAGCATTAGTGGATGAGAAAAGGTCTCTCACATTAAATCCTTTAGGGATAGATGTTGGGTATAATCAAGAGGAAAAAATATTAATTCAATATTCACTAATAGACTTTGTATAAATATCCCTAAGATGGTTGTGCGGGGGGCACCTAGTGCACCTTCTTGCTTAAATCTAGTGATTACGGTTCAAGGTGCTCAACAACCACCTCGACCCCCAAATTACTTTTTAAACTATGCAAGACAAATCACTCAAAGAAATCTAGGTGTTCAAAATGTGTCACAACAACCACACCACAATGTGATTGCTCACACATACAACACCTATAATAACAAGCAATGCAAGCAAGCACCTCATGTGCCTGTCTCTCTTCCATGTTCTCAACTTATGCTCCCCCCACCACCTTGTCTTACTCATAAAAGTAGTCACGAATATGATCTTGTCAAGCAACTTCATATTACTCTAGCCAAGATCTCTCTTTGGGATTTAATACAAACATCACCTACATACCATGGAATGCTCCAAGAAGATTTACAAAAGGTGATTGTGCCACCTACTGTTAAGCCCAATAATGTAGTAGCCCTGTTAGATTGTATGCATGCGACAAAAATAGATCTTCTTTCAACCACATGAGATACCATTGACAAAAGATGAATATGACCCACATATGATCTTTGTCACAATAAATAAAACATTGATAAAACGAGTTATGATTGACAATGGATCGACTCTTAATGTTTGTGGCATTGACCTAGTACACAAAATCAAGGTTGACACATCTTTAATCAAATCGGATAGAACTAGCATTCCTAGCTTTGATAATGTTGCAAAACAAACTGTGGGCATGATAACTTTACCTGTAACAGTTGGACCCATGACATTAGATACTCTTTTTCATGTTATGTCTAGTTCTCTCTCATATAATATGATTCTTGGTAGACCATGGAGTCATGCCATGGGGGCAGTTCCATCTACCCTTCATCAATCAATAAAGTTTATTTATCAAAACAAGATCCACATCATCAAAGCTAATCCTAATCCAAATAATTGTTTACATATTGAAATGCAAAAACAAGTTTACAATCATAGGAGTCTAAACAACTTACAAGTTGATTCATCAAAACCTCTTGCCACATATCATGTTGTGCAAGACTCTAGAACATTGAATGCACTTTTTAGTGATGATTGGGGTTCATTAGATTTTAATCCTTGTAGTGTAGGGGAATATAAACTTAATAACCCTGACACATCAAAAGTCGCATCGATCTCATCCAAGTAGTCTTTTGAAACACTTAAGAGACCTAAAGCTCCCTTGATAGAAAACAAAGACAATACTCCTACTTATACTACAAATTACGAGACCTATGAGGCTTCACCATCTTCTAAAGAAATGACATCCCTCTATGGTCAAGGATTTAAAATCCTTTATAACAACTGTGACTATGTAGGTAAGGGATGTGGTGTAAATCAACAAGGGATTCGAGTACCTATAGAATCTGCTTCAAGACATTACTCGAGCGGCATTGGATATAATCCTTTTAAAGAAAAGAAAGCCTCTCGTCATCCTAAACTTAATGTCAATACAATATTAACAAGACCAAATCAACATACAAGATATCCTGAGCTGGTAAGCCACACTCGTTGTAGCAAATATTATAGTTTCTCTCAAGGGTGGCCTCTTCCTAGATATGTATGTTCTTAACATTGGATTCTATCAGGTAAGTATTTCTAACCTTGGTGGTCACCTATGTCGTAGCATCATCGACTCATTTATGTGATCTCCCCTCTCCATGATGTGTTTCCCCCATGATGTGTTATATGTTGTTTCAGCCTCCTAGGATGACCATTGATACTCTCGTAAGGTCAAGGATACCGGGAGACCACCTCTATTGTGACCCTTCTTCTCTTTGTATCATCATTATTCTATATTGTTTCTCCTCTATTTTTATTGTTGTGTTGTGTCTTATGGACATAACGTTGTGGTTGGTGACTTGGGGGCACCCTCCTACGTGATTGTCCCTAAGGCACTTGTTTCTCCTCTCTTGATTTATTGTTTACCTTTCTCTAGTGGTTCTATCTAGCGAGCAGACAATGAAAAAACTTATTATACTGATACGGACCTAGTGTCCCTTCAGTGAGAAATCAATAAATGGACCAAGTCCATACATGACGATGGGGTTGTTATACACTACCCGATGCTTGCTAGTAGAATCACTCTGTGTGATCTTGATGTTGTCTTATCGCACTAACCAACCATAACAATATTGCTACTCCATGCACTTTGTTTATCTTTGAATCTCGCCTTGGTTACACTCAGTTTGGAGATTTTTGCAGTATAGCCCCACGGTTATACTCGATCTCTGAATTCGTAGTATAACCTTGGCTCTCTATGTGAATGATCATATGCATTGTTGTTTATCATGATTATATGGATGCCAACACTTTTCTTACAGGAATATGTCTGTGGGAACATTTGGTGATCATAAAGTACATGTCACCTCCAAGGGGCATGGGATTTGCGAGAGCTCATGTTCCCTTGTGTGTTTTCTACCTACCTTAACGTGCTTGATATATGTACCCGATATCAACCACCTTAAGGTGGGGGCATATATAAGGTAAGTTGTCTATTCGAGATACTAGTAAAGTGTGTTTGAACAATCTAAGATTTTTTAACATCTTGAAATTTGTTTCGTATACCTCCTTTTCACCGTAAGGCGTCTCTGTGATGTGGGTGGGGTTGTATACTTTTGAGCTCATACCTCCTTTTCACTATAAGGCATATCCATGATGTGGGTGGGGTTGTATTCCATGCTTCATTTTCACTATAAGGTGTCTCCTTGATGCGGGTGGGGTTACATTTTCAAAAGTACTTTACAGAGGCAGGGAGCAGATCTGTGACTACCCAAACCCTTAAGCATGTCTTCGGCAATTGTTGTGGCAAATCTCAATCGTCGATGTGTGCCTGTAATGTGCCTAAGATGGTGATGAACCTAGAAATAGGTACACTCCATCACTTGTTTGCCATGTTTTCTCCGTGTCTTCCATGTGTGTGTGTACTGCGTGTTTGTTCCCAAGCATAGTCTAAAGACCAATGGTGATGAGTCCCTCCTATGCTTTGGGATTTGTATGGCATGCTTGATTTGTATTGCGTGTCTGTTGCCCCATATGCAGTCTAAAGACCGGTGGTGATGAGTCTCTCCTGCATTATGGGTGGTGTGTGTACTTTCCTTGTACTTGCATCTGCATTTCATATATGAGAAAAAAAAAGAAAAAGAAAATCATCATTGCATTCACTATATTCACTATATTCATTGTGTTTTGTGTGTCTTCAATACTATCTTCTCCATGACTGTAATTATCTTCTCCATGTTTTGCGTGCTTATTATTGTCTTCATTGTGATTGGCGTGTCTTCTCCGTGCTTGGCGTGTTTGCTGTGCTTGTTGACTGTACTTTAATATATGTATTGGCCTTGTGTTTATACATACATTAAAGTGGGGGCTAAATGTCATGTCAAAAAAAGTATCCTTGGGGGATTTTTCCTCTTAAGGTTTAGCTCCCGGGTCCTTTGGAATGCATTTATAGCATCTTACATGATTTTGATGACTCCCAATGAGAAAACCTTGAAGTTTCATGGCAATTGGGACTTAGGGGGTGCATTTATGATGATTCTTGCCTGAAATAGAGTGGAGAGGACTTGGGCGCCCGCACCCTAGTCCTACCCTATTTTAGGTCAGGACCTATTTTTGTGTGTTAGTTTATGACCGTTACTTAGGTCCTATGCCGACATCTTAAGTTTGAATTACAAAATTCTTAGTGGGAATATTTTTAGTTGCATATATAAGCATGATTAGTGATTCATTTGTAAACTAGATAGAAATTAGATGAGCATTATGATTGTGAAAGTGATTCAAGGCATTCATTATGTTGCAGAGCAGTACTTTGTTGTTATTGTGCTTGTATTTGCAGATTTGACATCCATCTTATGGAGTGAAGAGCATTTTCCTTCCATGAGATCTTCACTACAAGGTGATATCAATTGTGTTTTTTATCATTTATCATTTGGATTTTGCCTCTATCCTGCAATGATATAAACTCTTTATTTGACAATGGTGTTTGGAAGACTTGAATGTCTGTATAGGGCTTGACTGAGGCAAGCCTCTAAACACCACAACCCCCAACCCACTTTTCTATGATTGCAAGTTACAAGTTGCGAAAGAAAAAGAAGTGGAGTTGCAGGAGAGTAGTGCAGACTATCAGAATTGCAGATCAGAGAAGAAAATGGGGACCTGGACTCGGGCACCCGCTCATTAGTCCTCTGGATCCCGCAACTGTAAAATCTCTAGAACAGGAATAGGTTGCAGACAACATTCCTGGATCCTAAAAAAAACTGTGGCACTAGACCAGGGCGGCTACTCATTAGTCCCTGACTTTTTTGCACACTGAACTTTGAAATCTGGTACGCATTTGGTTGTCATTTTCTATCTTTGTGTGCGATCATTTTCTGTAATTTGTCTTTTTTTCTACGATTTCACAAAATTAGGGTTTTGAGCATAATTGGGCTTAATTGAACAACAAATCTACACAATTCCAATCTTCCCCTATGTTCCAAGTGATAGGAGATCTGTAGTAGAGTTCTCTACTCAGTTGAATGTCCTTGAATGTTTAGTGGTGAAAGGAGGATCAACACAAACCATTAAAATCAATTCTCTTCATTTTTAACTCTAAACACCACCAAATAAAATCTTGCTCTCACCTAGATCACTTTGAGTTCTTGTACTAATCCATGATCTACCCTCTAATGGATATGGCAATGTCTAGCTTAGGTGTGCCAACAAATGAAAACAAAGAGAGCCAATCCAAGCTTCACATTCTATTTGTTAGAAAATGTTATCTTTCCCCTCAAGATTTTATTGTACAAATGTAATCAAGTCAATTCATGTCAAATCAATGTAGAATCTTGGAGTACAAGTCAAGTTAAAGTCTTGGAGTGTAAGTCAAGTTAGAGACTTGGAGTATAAGTCAAGTCATGTCAATTCAACGGAGAGTCTTGGAGTGCAAGTAAAGTTAGAGACTTGGAGTACAAGTCAAGTCATTTCAAGTCAAGGTAGAGTCTTGGAGTTCAAATCAAGTTAGAAACTTGGAGTGCAAGTCATGCACATTGGTCATGTTATATATACATCATTGTAACACCTATAGAGGATGATGAAAAAGAATAAAGACTACCTCTATTCTGCAACATTTTTTATCAATAAAAATTTTTGTTTTATGAATATATATTTTTTCTTGTGTGTCTATTTTATTATCAATATATTGTAGTTTTGCATCTTTTTTTGTTGCTTTTCTACACACTCTTGGGCCTCTACTTGTTCTATCAAAACAGTATCAGAGAAAGTTATCAAAGGAGACAAGTTGTTAAGCAAAGTAGTTAACTTTCAATGGCCAATGTGAGTAACAACCTCACACAACCATCACTTCCACATTTCAATGGTAAGATTTATGAATATTGGAGTACACAAATGAAGATTCTATTTGGATCACAAGATATTTTGGATAGAAGAAAATAGCTATATAGAACCCCAAGATCAAGTAATATATAATGCTCTCACTCAAGCTCAAAAGGATTTATTGAAGGAAAATCACAAGAACAATAAAAAGGCCCTATTCTTCATAACACAAGCAATTGATGAGTCTATCTTTCCAAGGATTATAGCAACAACTAATTCAAAGCAAGCATGGGATACCCTACAAAATTCTTATCAAGCTACTGGAAAAGTGAAGTTAGTGAGATTGAAAATGTTAAGAAGAGAGTTTAGAAATTTGCAAATGAGAGATTCTAAACCCATGAGTGATTTCTTTACTTGTGAAACTAGTGTTGAAAATCAAATTAGAATGAATAGAGAAACTCTAATGATTAAAGAATAGTGGAGATGATATTGATGTGTCTACTAACAAGGTTTGACCCCATTGTTATTGCTATTGAAGAATCAAAGGATTTGTCACAATTATCTTGGGATTAATTAATGGGTTCCATACAAAATCATGAGCAAAGGTTGAATCAGACAACCAACTCATCCCTAGAACAAGCATTCAAATCACAAGTATCATTCAAGGACAAAGATAAAAGAGGAATTTTAACAAGGAGCATCTCCAAGCTTTGAAAGAGGAGGAAGAGGATTTGTAAGAGGTAGGACTAATTTAATCATAATGAAGGATGAAGGAGGAAGTGGAAGAGGAAGAAGAGGTAGCTATACACAAGAGAACAATCAAAGGTACGATAAATCAAGCATCTAGTTCCATTATTGCACAAATATGGTCATTATAGTTATGAATCTAGGAAGAAGATGTACGATCAAAATAAATAAAGTGTAAATTTTTCAAGAGAAAATGAAAATGAAGATTATGGTTCCATGCTTAATACTTGTAATGTTGTTGAAGAAAGTACAAAAGATGTTTGGTATTTAGATAGTGGTTGTAGTAATCATATGACCAAACATAGAGAGGTGTTTTCAAGAATTGATGAATCGGTTCAATCTGAATTCAAATTAGGGAATGATAACAAAGTAGTTGTCATGGGTAAATGGAGAATAAACATTAGAACAAATCAAGTAGAAAAGAAGAATATCCCATATATGTGTTATGTTTCAAGTCTTAAACATAACCTAATTAATGTTGGGCAATTAGTACAAAATGGTTATAGAGTTTATTTTGAAAATGGAGCATGTGTGATTTTAGACAAAAATGGAAGTAACAAGTTGATTGCAAAAGTGTCAATGACAAATAATAGAACTTTTCTATTAAAGATATAAAATGAATTAATTTGTTGCTTTCAAAACCACTGTAAAAGATCAATCATGGTTGTGGCATTTGATATTTGGGCATTTAAATTTTAGTGGGATGAATTTATTATATAGAAGGAATATGGTGAAAGGGTTACCCTTTATTGAGTATCACAATAAAACTTGTGAGGGTTACATTCTTGGGAAGCAACATAGAGAAGCATTCCCTATTGGGAAGTCATATAGAGCAAGAGCTTCTCTTGAAATTGTACATTTAGACTTGTGTGGTCCAATGCAAAATCCCTCATTTTGGAATAGTAGGTATTTCATAACCTTAATTGATGACTTTAGTAGAAAAACATGGGTGTTCTTGAAACATAAATTAGAAGCCTTTCAGATATTTCAACAATTTAAATCTTTAGTTGAGAAACAGAGTGGACACTACATAAAAGTATTGGGAATAGACAAAGGAGGAGAATATGTGTCAAATGAATTTTTAAATTTTGCAAGACAAACAGAATCAAGAAATAATTCACTGCAAGGTATACACCACAATAGAATGGTGTTTCCAAAAGGAAGAATAGATTGATCATGAAAATGGCCAAAAGCATGTTGGAGGCCAAACATTTACCAAATGAGTTTTGGGCTAAATTTGTAGCTTGTGTAGTGTGTATTTTGAATCATTTCCCTATAAAGAGTGTAAAAGATAAAGTACCATAAGAAGTATGGAGTAATAGTAGGCATGAGTTTTCCACAGTCCATGAAAATAAAGTTTGAAGTGCTTCTGGATTCAACTATGTATGTTTTTGCTTCAACGTTTTGGATCATGCTTAATGATCCATCATTAGGAAAAGGAGAGTTAAAGACAATAAAGCATGGAGTAAGAGACATAGTGTTTCTCATTTGAGAGTGTTTGGGATATAATGAGAAATATCCTGATCACTAAACAAGTCATCATTAGTAAAGATGTAGAGTTTATCAAAGATAAGGAATGGATTTGGAGCAAAGATTTACAACAATATCAACAACTTGAGATTAAAGATTTTAATGAAAATGTTACAAGTCAAATCAACCACTTGAGGCAAGAAATAGCTCAAATCAACCTTCAACTTCTAGTAGTAGCCTCATTTCATATTCTTTCACTCCACCAAGTATAATAAGAAGGGCCACTTCAACACCGAAGAAGATGAGAAGTTTAAAGGAAAATATATGAGGTAGACCAAAGTGCTCATGATGATGATTTAATTTCTAATTTTGCATTATTTATTGAAGTTGATCTAGTATCTTTTGAGGAAGCAATTGAGAATTAAAATTGGTTGAAATCCATGGATGAATAAATTGATACCATAGAGAAAAATCATACTTGGGATCTTGTAAATTTTCTAGTAGCAAAAGATGTAATTGGTGTAAAGTGGGTCTATAAGCCTAAAATCAATGCAGATGGAAATGTTGAAAAGCATAAAGTAAGGTTGGTTGCAAAGGGTTTTTCATAGCAACCTAGAAATTATTACAATGAGACTTTTGCTCCAGTGGCTAGACTAGATATAGTCAAAGTTGTCTTAGCAATAACAACTCTTGACATAAATGGAAAGTCTATCAAATGGATGTCAAATTTACATTTTTGAATGGGGTGCTAGAAGAAGAAGTTTATGTGTAGTAGTCATCGGGATATAAAATTATGGGTCAAGAACACAACTCTTATTTTATGAAGAACAACTATAGCGAAAGTAGCAATGAACCAATACTATACATCAAAATGAATGATCGAGGTCAAATTCTAATTGTGTGCTTATATGTGGATGATTTGATATTTATAGGAGATTTGTCAATTGACTTGTTCAAATCAGCAATGGAGAAAAGAGTTTTAGATGACTAATTTAGGATTGATTTTAATATTTTATAGGAATTCAAGTGAGTCAAACAAATGGTGGCATTTTTATTTTTGAAACAAACTATGTTGGCAATGATATTTTGAAGAGGTTCAGAATGATAAATTGTAAGCCAATAATGACGCAAGTCACTATAGGATAAAAATTGATCAAAGAAGATAAAAGAACCAATATAGATTTGACTTTGTACAAAAGACTTGTTGATAGTTCGATGTACCTGATAGCCACAAGACCTGATATCATGTATGGAGTAAGTTGAACTTCAAGGTCCTTGGATTCACCAAAGGATACTCATTGGCAAGATAGAAAAATAATCTTGAGATATGTCTAAAAATCATGGTATTTTATACTCTGCATCTAAAGAATTTGAATTAATTGGTTACACAAAATAGTGATTGGCCAAGGAACATTAATGATAGAAAGAATACATCATGATATATCTTTCACCTTGGTTCAAGAGTAGTGTCATGGGCTTCCAAACAACAACCCATTGTAACTCTCTCTACAACAAAAGTGGAATATATGACAACAACTTTAATGGCATATCAAGTAGTATGGATAAGAAGAATGCTAGAAGATTTGAAGAGAGCAAGGATCAACAAAAATATTTTTTTGATAATAATTTAGCAATAGCTTTATCAAAAAATAATGTCTGAGTAATCATATTGATACATGATATCACTTCATTAGAGAATTGGTTAATAATGATGAGATATATTTAGAATCTTGTAGGTTAGCAAATCATTTATACATATTTACAAAAGCACTATCAAAATAAGATTTTGAAAGATTGAGAGAAAATCTCAGAGTCACCAATTCAAGATCAAATGTATAGCAATTCTTGGATCAAGATTAAGGGGGGTGTTAGACAATGTAATCTTACCCCTCAAGATTTTATTGCACAAATGTAATCAACACAAGTCATGTCAAATCAATCTACTCTTGGAGTGCAAGTCAAGTTAGAGACTTGGAGTGCAAGTCAAGCCATGTCAAGTAAAGGAAGAGTCTTGGAGTGCAAATCAAGAGTCTTAGACTACAAGTCAAGGAAGAGTCTTGGAGTGCAAATCAAGTTAGAGACTTGGAGTGCAAGTCAAGGAAGAGTCTTGGAGTGGAAATCAAGTTAGAGACTTGGAGTGGAAGTCAAGGAAGAGTCTTGGAGTGCAAGTCAAGTTATAGACTTGGAGTACAAGTCAAGCCATGTTAAGTCAAGGTAGAGTCTTGGATTTTAAGTCAAGTTAGAAACTTGGAGTGCAAGTCATGCACATTGGTCATGTTATATTTACATCATTATAACACTATAGAGGATGATGAAAAAGAAGAAGGACCGCCTCTATGTTGCAACATTTTTTATCAATAGAAATTGTTGTTTTGTTTATATATATATATATTCTTGTGTGTTTTATTATCAATCTATTACAGTTTTATAGCTTTTTTGTTGTTGTTCTACACATTATTGGGCCTCTATTTCTATCACTATTCTCCCAGTCCACAATATAGAGTCCCTAGAAAGATGGAAGCGAGTTGGATAAGGAATATCCATAGAATTCTTATTCCACATACTGGCCTCCACTACAAGCATGGTTATGTTATTACCCAATCAATCTCCTAATCAACTAGCCTCCTAAAATCCCAAGTAATTATGCCCCACACAAGAAAGTGATCATGACCTCCATGACATTCCACTCTACCCTACCCATGATCCAATCCATGAGCACCAATGAAGCAAAATTTCTAACAAAATTGTTATACCCTTATAGATGCCTCAAGATATCAAGCCCCCGCACAAAAGGGAACATACACAACAGTTACTAGAGACTGATCATTTGTCAAGCAATTTTACTGCTTCATCCTCTCACAAAAATAACATCCATCAAAAATTGGATACAAATCTATATTTTAAGTAATTGTTAATTTTATTTTATTTCAATAAGATATTATAATTAGTTGAAATTTTATCTTCGAATTAATATTTGAACAAAGTATAGTGTAGGATTAGTCCTTGTTATTGGGCGATCCCACAATACCATGTCCCACTTTTTGGCCAAAGTAGGACATTGAAATCAACATTTTTAACCAAATTTTCACTTTCTGACACCTATAGCAACTAAATCATTAAGAATTTGAAGATGATATAAACTAGTGATTTTTGAGATTTTGTGTGCATATTCTAAATGTATAATTTTAAAAATTTTAAGAAATAATTTGTGATTTTTTAACATAACTTTTAATAACTTATTTTTTATAGTTAACAACATTTTTTAAAAGTGACGTTTATACCATACATCGTAACTTTTTTTATAGAAAGGATCAAATTATAAAATTTCAAACATATATTTGTAACACCAATATCTAGTGCGCATATATGTTTTCATATTTTTTTGTTACAAATATATTTTTTAATTAAATTTTGAAGTGAGATTATTATAATTCAGACATAGGTTTATACCATACAACATAACTTTTTCTATATGTATCCAATTTTTTTTTTTTTGAAACAAGGACATGAATACCTAGTGTGTAGATATTTTTCATAATTTTTTTTCTCTATTTTTTTTATTTTTCCATGTGTGTGGAATAGAGACCTTAATGTTCGGTGAAAACCTATGTTCACTAAAAAATAGAAAATAAATATAATACTCAAATAAAATATATTCAAAATCATACTTTTTGGAAAGCTTATACTAAGGGCTACATATAAAATATAATTTCTAAATGACTTCATTTGATCCCCAAAAAGGTGAAGCAAAATTGATTTGTTGTCAGCATTTTGATAGGTGTGGAGGAGACTCCATTGAGGTTTTGATTTAAGACTAGGGTGGTTCTTTCTAAGGGGGTTTGATCTAACCCCCTTCAATTAAAACCCTTTAGATGGAACCCCTCAAGGCTTAAATCATTAATTTTTCTAAAAAATATGTGATTTCAAACAAAAATTAGGATGTCCCAAGTTTGGGACTCAATATTGTGGGATCACCCTATTGTAATTAACCAATATGCTTTTTAAGTGGACTTGCAAGTCCAAAAAATCACCTCCATACCTATCTCACATGGCAAAACAAGTTTTAGACCATTGGGAAACAAGTCTCAACCACCAAAATCTTGGGTTCTTAGTCTATTATATTAAGATTGTATATAGGCCTATAAATTGGGTTGCATGTGTTTGTACATTTGATGGGATCTAGCTAAATAATCATACGAAAAGTTATAAAGGGATAATTTGGAGCTATCTTGTTTTAGTTCATTTTCTTCACTTTGCAGGGAAAAATCTTGAAGTCTTATTGGGATCATTTATGAAGTCTTTAGATGCATTCACATATCAAAAATTTGAGTTCTTGTGGAACGAGTCATAGAAAACAATACTCTACTAGTTTTATTAGTTTTAATATTAAATTTTATAAAATATTCTTTGTAGAACATCTAATGACAAACTGATAACAACTCATTTGTTGGAACATTCTTCTCTAATTGAAGGCATATACCAGAGAGATCAAAATTTGGAAAAATCATATGTCAGTAGGATTATTTACTGTTATGGCATGTTATTACAATAGTTTATTATTTATTTGCATCATGAGCTCTTAATTTATTTTAGATTGTTTTTATAGATCTTTTATTCCCATGACAATTCAATTCCTTAGTTTTAGACAACTTTTTGATGGTGCGTGTAGGCACCTAAATTTGACCATGACCTAACATCACTTGATCTATCCCTCACCTACTTTATTCTAATGTTAAGTGAATAAATTACTTATTTAATTAACCCAACTAATCATCTTCCTAACATCAATTAAGTAAATTACATCATTTATTTAATTAATTAATCATTTTTATGATGTTCTAGCATTTATTTAATTAATCATCATTTCATATGTCTATTCCTCCAAAAATTAAATAAATGGAAAACATTTATTTAATTCATCCATTTTCTCCCCATCATTAATTTGTTATAGAGTAAAATGTGTACACTAGCATTTTACACCTAGTTTCGCACCTGGTTGGACCTAAAATGTTACCTTTGTTGATTAGGACCTATTTTAACACCTTTTTGAACATAAAATGATAAAATCTCAATCATGATGAATAAAATTGACAAAATAAACGTAGGACTGGCCTAAGCCCATGACATTAGACACTTCCTAAAATTTTTGGAGCTAAAGGACCAAGGCGCCCGATCGCCCTGGTCCCAAATGGGTTCTTTAGCCCCTCTCTTGTGGTGTCAGCTTAAAACACCTCCTTAGTTTTTACATGTCGGACCCATTTTGTTTTATTCATTGTTTGTGAGTGGGAGTGCATATATAAAGGAGTCTTATAAATCATTTTACACAAAGATGCCTAATGCAAAATTAGAGTTTGCTCACATGTTTTGATCTTCTATGCTAAAGTGCTCTTCATGCGTGGAATTTCTATCTACTTGTGGATGTTATGAAGTTTGTTTGTAGGTCTTGAAGGAAGTTTCAAGCCTTCTCCATCACTCTCCTTGTTGGTGCATGATCTTAAGCATCTACTCCAACTAGGGTGTTACATCTTGTGGTAATCTTCATCATTTTCATTCATATTCTCATCATATATTGTTGATCTTGCCTCTGCCCTCCTAGGGCACACTCTTGGATCTAATCATCATTGTAGTGGAGGTGGAAACACTAACACAAGGTTTGACTAAGGAAAGCCCCCATACATAGCACAACATTTTCCTCTTTTCTTGTGTGTAGGTTGAAGATACAGGTTTCGAAAGACAAGATCCAGGAAGAAGAAAGGGTTTGCAAGTACAAGTCTGGTGAAACTCAAAGATTATGTGAAACCCTAATTAGTGTCTAGGGTGCCCAAGCACCCTGGTCTTTTGGTGCCTCTGAGTCCAAATCCAGGTTCTGCTCTGCTTCCTTATCTCTATTGTACTTTTGGATTTCTGATATCTATTTTCGACACAATTAGTTATTAGTAGATCTTTGTCATTTAAGGTTTAGTCATTTGCCCTAGTTTGCTTGCTAAAACTTGATTGAATTTGGTTGACTCTTCTCTATACAACAAAATGGGCAGAACCCCTATAGCATGTCTCTCCTTCATAGGTAGAATCCAAGCTCAGCTTGTGTCCTAATGTTTAATAAAAGAGGGTTTTCACCTAGTTTAATCTCTTAGGCTAGTCTTCCTTTTCTATCCTAAACATTTTGGTTAACCCATCGTTTCTCTCACTTTTGCATCCTTCTTGTTTCATATATGAGTTTTTTTCTGCCCTAGATCTGATTGGGATCAAGTTCATTAATCATTTGCATACATACATAGTTAATTTTTGCATAGTTTCAAAACTAGGGTTTGTAAAAACCTTGCATTTCTAGAAAATCTAGCTAGTTTTGAACCTAGGGTTTATAGATTTGTGACTTGTTTCAGATCTTGTTGCATTGTTAGCTTGTTTAAAATATTTTCATTTGTTGTACCTTGTCATTCTTGGTGTTTAAAAACATTATTGCATCCTTGCATTTGAAATTTGGAAAATAAACACTTCATTCTAGACTTGGAAAAAAGCATATTTGTCACTTTGTTTGTATTTCATAAGGGTAGATCATCATAGAATGAATTAAATTTCTGATTTTTGCATCAGATCTGATTGGTATTATAGTTCTTAATCATTTCATAGTGTTACATTGTGCATTTTAATCTTTTCATTGCTAGAATTTGTCAAAAAAAGTTGCATTTTTGTGAAAACCTATTTAATGTTGGAATCTAGGGTTTATGATTGATATTTTGTTTCAAATTTTGCTGCTTTCATTTGCATTTAAATATGATTTTACTTTACTCTACTACATTACAAATATCATCTTGCATTGAAGATTGAAACTAGAAACAATTTGGAGTTGTTGTATTTTGAAAAAGCATTGAAAATAGGGTTTGATTTGAGCATTGGCATTATTGATATCTAAGTGGATTTGAGTAGAGTTGAATTTGATAAAGGATATATTATGTGCATTATGTTTGTTTACATTTGAATAAAACATTGCTTCACTTAAACAAAAACTCAAACCCTTCTTTTGCTTCATCATTCATTTCTTCTATTTGTGCATCTTGTGTGTTACTAAAGCTTGTAGATGCTTTACGAGCTTTGTGACCCAGTGCCCTATTTCCAACACTCTTGTAAAGAAGTCTTCTAATTATGGGTTCTAATGCTTTGAGTAATGATGATAACAATACATCAGAACCCCAATTCCCTAGTCTTATCACACAAGAAGGTCAATCACTTCTTCCTAATATCCCTACTTCACATCTTCTTGAAGCATCAACTTTTCATGAATCCATCAACATTGATGACCTTGTGGCTCACGTTCCTGAAGCTCAAATTTAGAGATTACACACCGAGTTAGCTAATTTCTAGCAATTTGTAAGCTCAAAACATATAGCTGAAGAGGCTATCCCTATTGTTGAGAGTAAGAAGTCTTTTGCTCGAAGGTCAAGAAGGATTGGAAGTCTTGCATGGCCTTGCTCATATAGTGCATAACAATATTTTATCTACATCTAGTTGCATTGAAATTGTCACTAATGTCACTTCTTCAAAACAAATCATGACTCAAGTGTCAGCACCCATATCAACATCCCCTATTCCTACATATACTTCTACTATTCTCACCACTACTACACAGCCAAGTAATAGTGCTACCACATGTGTTGGGTTATCTACTGGGAATCATGTTCGTCATTATAGTACCATTCCATATAATTACATAAATTCCACACCTAATGTTACTCCACCTACATCTAAACCTCCTATCACTTTCCAAAATGTTACTCATACCTTTACAGCTAGTCCTTCCAATTCATTCCAATCTCTACCTAATTCATCTTCCAACCCTGTCATAAACCAATTGTTCAAAAATATGACTTCCATCCAACAACAATTGGCTAGCATAAGCAATAGTCCACTTAAACCTAATATGACAACACATTATATCCATGGCCCTTTGTCCTATTCAATCCTAAGAGCTCAAATGTCTGAGAAGTTTGAGACCCCTCACTTCCAGAAATATAATGGGAAGGGAGACCCTAACAACCATGTGGCAACCTTTATAGCTATGTGTTGTGATTTCTTCTTTGAAGATGCAATCTTGGAAAAACTATTTCCTAGGTCACTCAAAGACACAACCTTGGATTGGTTTTGCTCTCTACCACCTAATTCAATCACTTATTTTTTGTAATTAGTCAATAAATTCCTCTAACATTTTCAAGCTAACATTGGACCTCAAGTCTCTTTGACAGACTTGGTTCATTGCAAACAAGGAATAAAAGAGAAAATAACAAATTTTATGGGCCATTATCAAGCCTTTTTCTCACAAGTTCAATATTATATTCTAGATGTTGATGTACAAATAATCTTTATTGGAAACTTACAACCTCACATCCATGATAAGATATTGTTGATGCGCTATGATTCTTTCACTCATCTTTGCATAAATCTCTGTGATTACCAACTTTTGGTTAGTCAGTATGAGAATAATCCCTCATTGGCTCCAATTGGTTAATCTGAAGCCTCTCACAATCATTCATTCAAAATACACAACAAAAACTTCATCATGATAAATGCAATTTCAACTAGTAACATAAGAAAACATGTTCCAGTAGTGTTATCTCCTGCTCCCACCCCATATAATTTGAAACCAAGAACAAGACATTTCACACCATTATCAAAGTCTCTTCACTCTATAATGACACAACTTCTAAACAACAAACTCATCAATCTTCCACCAGTTAGACCTCTTGATCCAAGTAAGATACAAGCATCTTCCTTTGATTCGAAGGCCTTTTGTCAATTTCACTGCTCTGCCGGTCATGACACTGAAAGATGTATGTGTCTTAAACATGAAGTTCAAGACCTCATTGATTCTAATGTCATCAAGCTTGCTGGTGTGAATGACAAAGGGAATAAATCAGTGGTTGCTCCTAATCAAAACTTACAAATATATATTGATCCTTTACCTCATCATGAATCTAGTGTTGTAAATCTATCTCAAGAACAAGATTATGAAGATGATATTTGCATGGTGGATGCTCACCCTCATAAAGAGCAAGTGGAATCAAAACCTGCTATATCTTTTACTCCACATGATGCTATTATTGAAGCTTCTAATGGACTTCTTTACATTAATATTTGAATTAATGATAAATCCATTCAAGGTTCTATGACCGATCCTATTTGTATGGTAAATGTAGTAACTAAAGAGTTTCTATACATGCATGGTTTACATCGAGATACCTATGATGTATCAGAAATCGTGATGAGAGAACAATATGGGTCTATCCTTCCAACTCTTGGTGCCTTGACCCTGGATGTCAAGGTTGGGCCAAGAACCTTGGATGTTAATTTTTTCATCATTCCTACATCGAACTTATTTCATGTGAAGTTGGGTCACCCAAGGCTTTGCTCCATGAAGGCGGTCCCCTCTATGGTTCATAAGTACTTAAATTTTCCATTTGAGGGACGTGTGTACATTATACATCATAGCCGGTACCTACCCATTGCTTGACATGGACACTTTACACCTGACTACTTCTGACCAAACCCAGTGTGAGTCACTCAAGCTAGAGAGGATTTATTATTCTTGTCATATCAAAAGTTTAAAGCAAAGAAAATAGAAGAGTTATCACTTAGTAACATACCTCCTTGTGATGTCCCCGAACCTCCTTGATCTTCTGAGGCTACGACAGTAGTTCCCCCTATCTTACAGGTGGTGAATGAAGTTAAGCCCGAATTGAAGGTTCTTCCCCATCCCCAAGCATCTGGTAGATATGTCGAGGTTCCCCCTCTACCATCCCTTCAAGGATAATGAGGTAACCTTCGAGCACAAAATAGACCTCCCCATAATCACAATATTACTTTTGTCCCACCTGCCTCTACGGAGACTAGTGGAAATCAATCAATTGTGCGTGCATTATTTCCTGATGTTTCTCAACCATTTGAGGATTCTCAAGTAATTCCACTTGTTTCACAAGTTGAGAAGGAAGAGCAACCTGCATTGAGGAACCCTTGCCCTATGGTCTCCCAACCTTCAATGGTTCCTCCTATTTCTTCAAAAGTTCTTGAAGCTAAGGAAGACAAGGAACCCACGTTGGAAGATACTATGGTTCCCTTCACAAACATCAGAAAAAAAGATAAGTGAAATAAAATTGCATGAGAAAGAAAGAAGCATCGTCGTGCTTTGGCTCATCTTGCCATAGGAGAGGAGAATCTCCCTCCTCGCAAGCATTTATCACCGACGGATGCAAAAGAGACATCTACTACTATTTTGTCTCCTATAGAGAAGGATAAAGATTTACAAATAGCTATGGAACCTATTGTACTATATTCCAATAGTGAATCTGAAGATAACAATGATATAGGTATGGCTCTTGTTCCTTATACCTCAATTTCTATAGTTCCTCTTACATCTTATCCACTGATCCAAATTGGTGATGAGCAAGATTGGGAGGAGGATAATTTTCTTTAGGTTAAATCACAAGTTGGTTCCCTTATTTTTTATTATGTTATGAGTGCATGTGATTGTTTTCCCCCGTGATGTGTTGCTTAATACTTTATTTATGTTGTTATTGTTGTTGTTAAGCTCTCTTTGGATGACCCTTGACACCCTTGTAGGTGCAAGGATACAAAGGGACTGAAATCTGTTGTGACATTCTCTCTATTTGTATCATCATTCTTCTATATGTCGTAACTTTCATTGATGTTATGTCCTTTGGGGACGATGCAAGGCGTAGGATGCTTTGGAATTCTCCCTTGTTGACCCAAAAGGGTTTTTATTTGATTTCATGAGATATTTCTTCCTTTGTCTCTGTATTTCTACTAGCTAGCAGATGATGATAGTTCCAAATATATATAGTATCAAGATATCTCCTATTATACAACCATTCATATACTAATGCCAATAAAGTAGATCCCTTCATGTTATTTATTTTTACTTGTATAGTCTATGTGGCACCTTGTTGCTATGCTCAGTAGCATACCATGACTACACTAGCCATTGTGTATCATGCTTATAGCATCACCTTGGTTTTCCTTTTGTGGGGGAAACCCCTTTGTGTGATGTAGTTTTTGGGAACACATATATTATTGGCATGTGCTTCCGAAAAGCTCTCGTGTCTATTTTATGATTTGTTCTACCTTAAAGTAATTTCTCCCTAATAGGAGTTAGCAATCACTTTAAGGTGGGGGCATACAACGCTCTATGCTCTTTTGATTACAGACTTGTTTATTATGGTTGGCATGGAACTTACCTAGTGATTCGGTCATCCTCACTAGACCACAATGTTTCCTCTTTGGTCCATGAGCCACCTAGTGCAATGAATTTGGCTAGCCTATGTGCTTCATGTGACTTGTCATGGTCACCAAGTAATTCGGTGGTCCTTACTAGTGTGTGATCCATGAAAGGCACTTCTTTCACATGACCCCTAGCGATAGAGCAAACTAGCGTCAGAGTCATGTGCCTTGTGTGTTTGTTCATGTGTTTGTTTATATGTCTGTTTGTTTGATGCATTATGTTTGAACTTGTGTTTTATGTGTCTTCATCAAGTATGTGCAGGATCATCGCGGGCCAAACAGTGGCTAATGGAAAAAAAATAGCATCTTTACTTAGCCAAATTCACGAATTGGCCAACTTTGATTTTCATAGGCATGTTAAAAATATCCGTTTAGAACGGATATCCGTTTTGTGGTTAAAAAAAACTATTTGTATAGTTTCTAGGAAACGGATATCTATTTCTGGAAAATGAATATCCATTCAAAATGGATATCCGTTTTCAAGAAATGGATAAAACAGATATCCGTTTCTTGGAACTATACAAATGTTTTTTTTAATTCTTTTCATTGGTTATGCTTAGAAATTACAATTCAACTTGCAATTTCTATTGTTACATAGTTAACATCTTTTCAACCAATCGACAAAGCTGCATCTCTTTAAATTTGAACCTCTCTCTCTCTCTCTCTAGTAATCCCTAGTGAGTCTTGTTTGTAATGTGTGAGATGCACTAAGAAAACCTTAGGCTTGATGTGAATTGGTAGTGGTTGGGTAAAGCTATGCATGAGATCTAAATTGAATTCATAGAACCAAGTAGTAATGTGTCAAACCATACAAGGGCATTCTATATCAATGTGGAGGGAAAATTCTTAGCAAGGACATAATCATCAATGTGACAATTGTGACTTGGACAAAGAAGTGTCTCATATGTGCAATGAGATCTCCTTGGACATTATATTATCAAATTTAAGCAAGACCATTTTATGAGGAGATGGTTGTAAGATGATGTCAATTGATAGTGGTGATTTAATCCATCCTATTGATGAGGAAGGAGGAGGAGGAGGGTTAATGTCTTCTAATTGCACTTACAACACCTTGAGTTTTTTGTAGATACATTATAATTGGGAATGTATGTTAGATAAATGTCACATGGTGGAGGGATGGTGTCGGGATGAGTGATGATTGTTGTGAAATGTTATGGTCAAATGTGTTATGAAAATGAGGTGGCATGGGTAGTGGGCTATCAATGTTGGGAAAGGGTTAGGGAGGACATAATGGAGGAAGGGATGTGTATCATGGTATGATGTCTCAAGGAATGGGAAGAAAGGATGGTGATTCATAAGATAATATGAAGAATGATGGTAAAGTGAATTGGCATTGTGGTAACTGTAGCATGGCATGGGGTGAATCATGTGTTAATGAAAGTTGTGGAGTGAGAAAGGGGTGGTATGGGTATGGTTGAATGGAGTAATGAGGTGATTTAATGGTGGATGACCTAGGTGAAGTGATAGGTAAGGTGTCTTATGTGGGATTGCTAGAAAGTGTGATTAGTAATGGTGGGGATAGCTAAATGTCATGTTCTAAGGGTTCAAAGGTGAGGAAAGTGTAGATGGGGATATGGCATAATCCATGGTTAATGATTATTCAAGGGAGACTCCTTAAAATGATTATCAATGATGGTGTCAGATGGGGGGAATGGAGTCTATGAATGTAGGTGTGGGAATGTGAGCTATGACATTGGATTGTATTGGATGAATAATGGAAAGTAGGGGCACCTGTCTAGTGATGGAAGGAGCCACATGATCAAATGATGTTTAGGGAAGGCTTTCTTAGGAAAGTAAGGATTTGGGTGAGGGTCTAGGGTTTGGTGGAGAAGAATTTATGGAAAATTTGAGGTCATTAAAATTTACATGAATAGAAGAAGTACAAGACATGCTAAGGGTAAATGGTAGCTCAAAATAGGATAACTAGGACTATGATGATGAAGATAGAAAGAAAGTCAACAATAATAGTATGATATAGGGATAGATTAGAAAAAAAAGAGTACTAAGACTAGCAAGAGGAAGTGAGGACATAATGCAAAGTTAACATGGCATGAACTCTCTTGGAAGGCTAAGCATGGACTATAAGAAGATTGAACTAGTTGGATTTGTTAGGCTTACCAAATTAAAGAACTTAAAGGTTAACCTTAATTAGGTAAAGTTATTTTTGAGTGTGGTTGTTTGTGCAACAATGTGTAAATTAATGTTACTTAAGGATAAATCTAACTATACTAACATTTTATAACCATGAGAGCTAGGACTAACAATTAGACTAAAAACTTGACAAACAATACAACTTGGACACATGTAGGACTTGGAAATGGAAAAGAATAAGTATTTATATGTCGAAAAAAATGAAAAAGTGGCATTAGTTGCACCTATGTAGAGAAGTGGTCTTTATAAAAGATGCTTAGAGTTATGCTCTATATCTATTTGTGAAGTTTGGAGGTGAATGCACCTAAAGGATATGACCACCATATGCAAAATAGGCTACCTAATGGGTATGTGCATAGAGAGAGAGAGAGAGACCTAGTTTTCTTGTTTTCATTTCTTCATCAATAAGGGAGAGGGAGAGATAGGGGGAGAGATAGGGAGATATAGGAATGATAGGGGAGAGAGGCAAGAAGAGAGAGAGAGATAGGGAGAGATAGCTAGGCAGAGAGAGATAGAGATGAGACAGATAGGAAGAGATAGAGGAGATAGAGGGGAGAGATAGGGAGATAGAGAGTGAGCGAGATGTCCAGAGAGATAGGGAGATATAGGAATGATAGGGGGAGAGAGGAAAGAGAGTGATAGGGAGAGACAACTAGGTAGAGAGAGATAGAGAGGAGACAGATAGGGAGAGATAGAGGAGACATAGGGGAGAGATAGGGAGATAGAGAGTGAGCAAGATGTCCAGAGAGATAGGGAGATAGAGGAATGATAGGGGATAGAGAGGCAAGAGATAGGGAGAGATAGATAGGTAAAGAGAGAGAGAGAGAGGAGATAGATTGGGAGAGATAGAGGAGACAGAGGGAGAGATAGGGAGATAGAGAGTGAGTGAGATATCTAGAGAGATAGGGAGAGAGATTGAGAGGTAGAGGGAGATAAGGAGAGATACCTGGAGATAGAGGTTTAGGGTTTAGGGGTTATGGGTTAGGGATTAGGGGCATTATTTAGGGTTGAGGGATTTAAAGTGAGAGACTTCTTTTGACATGCAATTGTAAACCCTGAATAATGCCCCTAAACCCTAAACCCTAAACCCTAACCCCTAACCCCTAAACCATAAACCCTAAATAATGCACCTAAGCCTAAGAACTAACCCCTAAACCCTAAACCTAGAAACCAAAACCCCTAAATCCTAAATTGCAAAGCCTAAACCCTAAACACTAAACCCAAGAAACCTAAACCTCTATCTCCCTATCTCTCTATCTCTAACATTCTCTACCTCTCATTTCTCTCCCTATGTCTCATGCCATGTCCCTCACTCTCCATATCCCTATCTCTCCCTATGTCTCTAGCCCTATCCCTCACTCTCTATATCTCCCTATTGGTCCTCTCTCTCTCTAAACACTAAACCCTAAACCTTAACCCCTAAACCATAACCATAAACCTAAATAATTCCCCTATACCTTAACCCCTAACCCCTAAACCCTAAACCTGAGCAACCCTAAACCCTATCTCTCTATCTCTCCCTTATCTCCCTATCTTTATCGTCCTCTACCTCTCAATACTTCTCCCTATTTCTCTGGACATCTCACTCACTCTCTATCTCCCTATCTCTCCCCTTTGTCTCCTCTATCTCTCCCTATCTGTCTCTCTCTCTCTCTCTAGCTATCTCCAAACCTGAGCAACCCTAAACCCCTAAACCATAAATCCAATCAACTCTTAACCTCTATCTCCATATCTATCCCCTATCTCCCTATCTCTATCATCCCTCTACCTCTCATCTCTCTCCTATGTCCATGGACATGTGCCTCACTTTCCATCTCCCAATCCCTCTCCTCAGTCTCCTCTATATCTCCCTATCATTCTCTCTCTTTATAAACCTAAACCCTAAATAATGCCCCTAACCCCTAACCCCTAAACCTAAGAAACCCTAAACCCCTAAATCCTAAACCTAAGTAACCCTAACCTCTATCTCCCTATCTATCCCATCTCTCATATCACCTTTGTCCCTCTACCTCTCAATCTCTCTCCATGTGTCTCTAGCCATGTCCCTCACTCTCTATCTCCCTATCTCTCCCCTCGGTATCCTCTATATCTCCCTATTGTCCTCTATCTCTCTCTAAACCCTAAACACTAAACCTTAACCCCTAACCCAAAACCATAAACCCTAAATAATGCCCTAAACCCAAGCAACCCTAAACCTCTATCTCCTTATCTCTCCCTATCTCCCTATCTCTATCATCCCTCTACCACTCAATCTCTCTCTCTATGTCTCTCTCTATGTCTCTCACTCTCTATCTCCCTATCTCTCCCCTCTATCTCCTCTATCTCTCCAATCTCTATTAGTCCCCTCTCTCTATCTCTCTTTAAACCTAAACCCTAAACCCGAGAAACCCTAAACCCCTAAACCCTAAATAATTCCCCTAAACCCTAAACTTGAGAAATGCTAAACTCATAAACCCTAAACAATGCCCTAAACCCTAACCCCCCTATCACCCTATCTCTCCCCTCCATCTCCACCCTCTCTTCCTCTTTGTCCCTATTTTGTCTCCCTTATCAACAAAGCAAATGGAAACAAGAAAACTAGGACGTGAAAAGAGGGATGAGGATATAAATTGGCAGATGAAATGGAAACAAGATAAAACTAAAGTTCATTGGATGGGAAAAATGATGAGAGGAGAGGTGGAAAATAGTAAAAATAGGGAAAACTTGGTGGATCTAAAGGGAATTGGAAAGGAAAAGGGAAAGCTAGGAAAGCTAGGAAAAGGATTTAACTTGGAGTAGATACGTCAGAGAGAGAGAGAGAGAGTCTAGTTTTCTTGTTCATTTCCTTCAGATCAATAAGGGAGAGGGAGAGATAGAAGGGAGGAGATAGACAAATATAGGAATGATAGGGGAGAGAGGCAAGAGATAGAGAGATAGGGAGAGACAGCTAGGTAGATAGAGATAGAGAGGAGATAGATAGGAAGAGATAGAGGAGACAGAGGGGGAGAGATAGGGAGATAGAGAGTGAGAGAGATGTCCAGAGAGATAGGGAGATAGATGAATGATAGGGGAGAGAGAGGTAAGAGATAGGAGAGATAGATAGGTAGAGAGAGAGAGGAGATAGATTGGAGAGATAGAGGAGACAAAGGGAGAGATAGGGAGATAGAGAGTGAGTGACATGCCTAGAGAGATAGGGAGAGAGATTGAGAGGTAGAGGGATGATAGAGAGAGGAGATAAGGGAGAGATAGGGAGATAGAGGTTTAGGGTTGCTCAGGTTTAAGGTTAGGGTCATGGAGTAGGGATTAGGGGCATTATTTAGGGTTGAGGGATTTAGAGAGAGAGAGAGACTTCCTTTGACATGCAACTGTAAACCTTGAATAATGCCCCTAAACCTGAAACCCTAACCCCTAAACATAAACCCCAAATAATTCCCCTAAGACCTAACCCTAACCCCTAAACCCTAAACCTGAGAAACCCTAAACCCCTAAATCCCTAAACCCTAAATACTAAACACAAGCAACCTGAAACCTCTATCTCCCTATCTCCATATCTCTATCATTCCTCTACCTCTCAATCTCTCTCCTATGTCACTAGCCATGTCCCTCACTCTCCATATCCCTATCTCTTCCTATGTCTCTCACCATATCCCTCACTCTCTATATCTCCCTATTGGTCCTCTCTCTCTAAAAACTAAACCTAAACCTCTAAACCTTAACCCCTAACCCCTAAACCCTAAACCCATCTCTCTCTCTCTCTCTCTCCTCCTCTCTCTCTCTCTCTGTCACTCTCTCTCTCTCTCTCTCCTCTCTCTCTCTCTCTCTCCTCTCTCTCTCTCTCTCTCTCTCTCTCTCTCTCTCTCTCTCTCTCTCTCTCTCTCTCTCTCTCTCTCTCTCTCCTCTCTCTCTCTCTCTCTCTCTCCTCTCTCTCTCTCTCTCTCTCTCTCTCTCTCTTCTCTCTCTCTCTCTCTCTCTCTCTCCTCTCTCTCTCTCTCTCTCTCTCTCTCTCTCTCTCTCTCCTCTCTCTCTCTCTCTCTCTCTCTCTCTCTCTCTTCTCTCTCTCTCTCTCTCTCTCTCTCTCTCTCTCTCTCAACCCTAAATAATGCCCCTACACCCTAACCCCTAAACCCAAGCAATGCTAAACCTCTATCTCCCTACTCTCCCTTATCTTCCTATCTCTATCATCTCTCTACTCTCATCCTTCTCCCTATCTCTCCCTCTATCTCCTCTATCCCTCCATATCTCGTCTCCTCTCTCTATCTAGCTATCTCTCTATCTCTTGCCTCTCTCTCCCTATCATTCCTCTATCTCTCTATCTCTCCCTCTCCCTTATTGACGAAGGTATGAAAACAAGAAACTAGGACTCTCTCTCTCTCTCTCTAGTGAAAGCTAGG